>LOJH01006112.1:4085-15725 GCA_001685095.1 Ellobius talpinus | reverse complement strand
ATTATTATTATTATTATTATTATTATTATTTACCTTGCAGTTCTTTTGTTTATCCATTATGTATGGCTTCTGGTTTTGTATTTTTAGGGCATTCCTTGTATACAAACTTGTGTTTCTATGTGTCTCCATGTGTATCTTATGCTTTTTTTTGGCTCCTTTTCTTCTGTTTGTTTTGTCCTATTTTGACTTGTTTGGTTTTGCTTTATCTTATTTTATTATTATTCTTTATGTATTTATTTGTTTTCTGACAAGAGACAGAAAAGGTGTGGACTCTGACAGAAGGGAAGGTGAGGGGAAATCTTGGAGGAGCTGTGGAAGCATCAACTATAAGACTATGTTGTATGAATTACTGTATGAGTATGTTATATGGGTTATTTTCAACAAGAGAAAAAAGAAGAAAAACGAGCCCAGAAATGAACCCATGCATATGTGACAATTGATTGTGGACAAAGATGCCAAAGAAAAACATCAAGGAAGTAGCAATCTGTTCACTAAATGGTGATAAAATAACATAGACATGCAGAAGAATGTCACTGGGCCCTTACTATGTGCCACACTGAAAACAGTCAACTCAAAATGAATTAAATGCTTGTGATATGAAACTGTAATACTCCATAAGAGAATATAATAGGGAAGATCTACATCGTGGGCAGTGCATTTGGGGGGCCTAACCCCAAGGACACAGGTAGTAAAAGCAAACACAGATAAAAATGAAAACTTATAACTAGGATGGTAAAGTGAAGACAGAATGGGGTGTCAGCAAACTTCATCTGATATGGAGTTGATTCCCCAAAGATGTAAAAAGAGATTAATCCAGTTTTAGAATGACCAAAGGACCCAACCAGACACTTCTTAAAAGATGAGGGTTAACATATATACAAAAATGGTCATCACTATTCCAAAGGGAGATGCAGATTAAGGCCACAATGAAATACAATTTCCATTCATCATTATCATAAAGACTAAAGATCAATAAATGCATGAAAAAATGTTTGAGATCCTCAATCATGAATGAAATGCAAACCAAAGCTAAGCTGAGATTCCATCCGACCTCAGCAAGAGAGGTTATTGTCAAGAAGATGGGTGACAGCAAATCCTGGTGAAGAGGAGGGAAGAGAGGAATACTCAGAGCACAGCTGATGTGAGTGCAAGCTACACAGACGCCATGGAAATCGGCATGGGGTCCTTGGCAAACCAGTGAGAGAACTCCCAAGCAATGCTGCTATACCACTCCTAGGTAGAGTGGAAGGAATTTAAGCCAGACTCTGATTTGACACATGTTGAGCTTGGAAGTGGTTACAAAACCACTGGAGGCAAAAAACCAAATACTTTGTGAACATGCAGAGAGAAGAGAATCCCTAGACACTGCTGGTGAGACTGTGAATTTGTGTGTTCATTTATGGAAGTGTGGAAGCTCCCCATAAAACTAAAAATAAACGTGTTATGACATGTTGGGTTGATATCCTTGGGAGGCCTGCTCTTTTCTGAAGGTAAGTGGAGGAGGAGTGAATCTGGGGGTGAGGAAGGGGGGGGAGGAGAAGGGAGGGGAAACTTGGTTTGGGTTTTAATATAAGAGAGAAGAATTTTAAAAAAAGAGTCACAGCATTAGAAAGGTGGAGAACCATGGTGCCGAAGGAAATGTGGGTGTGTACTCCCTGTGACCTTTCTGCTTTCAAAAATGTGTCTTTATCAACAACATGGATGGCATCATACTGAGTAGACCAGGCCACACCTAGGAAGACAAATAAATACACTCATTTATGTGTAGAACTACACTAATCCATCTCGAATAAGCAGAGTGGGGTGGTGAGTACAGAGGTGGGAGGGTGGGAAGAAGGAATGGACAATTACAGAGAGGTAGAAAAACTTCACTTGGACAGGAGGGTTGAGGCTTAGTTCTTCTGAGCTACACTCAGTGTGGTGAACATGGTACAATAATGTTTGTATTGACTTTCAGGTGTGGTATCAGATTCGAAATTACGTCTATGTGGTTTATTGAAGAGGTGGGGTAAAAAGAACAGATTGTTACAGTGAGAGAAAGAGCTGGAGAATATAGAAGCTTAGGTAAGGTCTCTATACCTTTATGTGGGGAAGCAGCCAGGTGTCACTTTCGCCTGGTGCTCAGTTGATCCCTGTTGTTCGTGCCCTGCTAGGTAGGTAGTAGCTTCTAGGACACAGATGCCATAAGAACAATGGGTGGAGAGAACCAAGCTGATTGTTGGGATGGAACCAGGGCTTGATACACCATGACAGAGAAATGGCTGGAGCAGCACTGTGTGTGAAGATGAGGGCAGAAGTGCAACATGGGAACTGGAAGCTGAGATTCTCTGAGGGTGCCTCAGAGTGAGGCCACCATGTTACTCTCTGGGCAAGTGATGATTTGGGAGCAGTGTGGGACATGGGAGTTGTGCTTACTGAGGGGAGCAACTGTTCTTAGAAAAGAACCATTGGGCATTAGATATATATCTCGGAAACAATACTAGACTTGACAAACAGGATACTATGAAGTTGAAAAGCTTCTACACAGCAAAATAAACAACTGCCAGAGTAAAGATACAGCCTACCAAATGGGGGAAAAATCATTGTCAAACAAATACATAAGACAAGGGACTAATATTAAGGACATATAAAGAACCATAAGAAGTAAATATCCAAAATCCAAATCGTTGAATCAATAAATGGGCTAAAGAACCAAACTGATAGATCTCTAAAGAAGAGATATAGATGGTGTATGAATACTTGTAAAAGAGTTTCAACATCCTCAGCCGTCACAGAAATGCAAATTAGAGCCTCTGAGAGATTATCCATCTCACACAGTCTGAATGGCCATCATCAAGAGAACAAATGACAACAAATCCTGGCAAAGAACTCTCATTCATGGCTCAGAGGAATATTGGTGCAGCCAATATGGTAATCAGTGCAGGGGCTTCTCAAATAACTAAAAATATGCATCTCATATGATCCAGCTATACCAGTCTGGAGCTATACTTGGCAGACTCTAAATTACCATAGCAGAGGGATTCTTTCACAATGATACTTATTGCTGCACTATTTAAAATGGCTAAGAAATGAAACCAGCCTAGATGTCCATCAAGAAATAAAAGGAAATGTGGTACACATCTAAGATAGAACTTTAGATGTAAAGAAAAATGAAATCATGCCTTTTGCATGATCAGAACTGGAGATCATTATGTGAAGGGAAATCATCCCAATTCGGACAAACGACACATGTTCTTCTCTCATTTGCAGAACTTGCATGTATGTGTACATGTGTGTGTTCATGTTTAGGTCATGAAATTGGAAGGGGACAGAGAGGGATAAAGAAAAAGAGAGGTTAATGTAATGGGTGTGATAGGAAAGCAGAAGGGAGGCTCCTGTGTAGGAGGAAAGGGATCAGCAAAGGAGAGCCAGGGGGAGGGAGGCAGACAGGGAGGAGGAGGCAGGGGAGAGGGAGACGAACAAAGTACATATGAAAATGCCATAATGAAGCCTTCTCCTTTGTATGCTGGCTTTAAAAATGAACAAATAAGGTAGTTTCTATTTCAGAGGTGCTAAGTGATTTCGTTCCAGAAAATTTCACCAAAATTTTAAGTATCTGAGATGATGGATAGATCAATTAACTTGACTTAATCCTTCAATATTGTATCCATAAATGACAAAGTCGCTTCATGCCATATAAATATATGCAACTCTTATTTGTTGACTTATAATTAATTTTTTTGAAAGACTAATCTTTTATTGTAGGTTACAAATGATTTCCTGAGTCTTCCTTGGGAATTCGTTCTGATAGAAAGAGAAGTCAAGGAAACGATGTGTGGTCTGAGGACTTGGATAGTATAGAGGTATGAGAAGTAGGGATTGTAGGCCAGGAACACAGATGCATACTGGGAGATTGGGAGAAGCCTAGACACATTTTACATCATAGTCTGCTTGGCACAGTAGCTGAATTGCCAGCTTAGTATGTGGGAAAGTAGAGGCGTGCCTTTGTGTCTTAATGTTCATATGAAGCTGCAAGCCTTGGTTTCTTCATTGTCCTCTGGCTGCCGTTGCCCAAGTACTGGCTGATCTGCCACATGCTTTATTTCCTATTCCTTGAGAATCTTGTTGATTGTGCCTCTTTCTCAGCCATTGAGAATCTTTCTCAGGGCAGGACAGAATTGCAAGGGATAATGGCTTGGGATCCTTGGGTGAAGAGGGACTATGGAACGGTTGTTGAAGCATCCTTTTTTGTTGCTCACAAGTGATCCTATTCTAAGATACAATATTGTGTATCTTTTAAGCTGTCCGAGGGGGGCAAACGATATGAGGAAGTCAACATGTGGAGGCAATGATCAGAACCCTTGATGGTACACGTACTATCAGCCCTCAGCACTATCAGCTGAATGAATCAAGGATAACTATGGGTTTCTTTCCTCTTGCCTTCATGGCTTCTATTATTCCTTGAACATCAGTAGCTGATCCCGCAGATTAAAATTTTGATTATTATTTTGTTAAAAGCCTTATGAATGACTTCTTGACTTTTTTCCTTGGGAATTTGTTATTATATAAAGAGAAGTCCAGGATACAATTTGTGAAATGTAAGGAGGGAGATTGAATGGATATGCAGGAAGAAGTACCAAAGCACTTCCAGAATTATTCTGAAGGATTCTGATGCTCTAGGTCTGACAACCTATTCTCAGCCAGTTGCACTCTGAACCATTGGTGGTGTGATGGGGAAGTTTAGCCAATCACTTTTGGCTAGGGTGTGGCCTCTAACTTACCGGTCAACCACGCCCATCAATCGTGCTTGTCTACACACAGTTTACCTAGAGTCAGAGCCAGGGATCTCTCGTTGTTGTAGCTTCCTTGGCCTCTTCTCTGTTCTCCTGACTAGAGGGCCTCCATGAGCCAGCAGCAGTTGCAGCTGGGATATGTGGATGCCCTCTCTAGCTAAACTTCCGCTTCTCCTCCAGAGTAAACGGCAACCAAGAGTTGCAGTGGGAGAAGAAACCAGGATCCTATCCCTTCTGGGCCATTGTTGATTTATCACCTCGTTCCATATCACAGAGAATGCCGAGGGCTTAGGCTTAGGAGCCCTCTAGAAGAACAGGATTTCCTGAATCTGGGTAAAGGCCCCTTACTTTATCAGTCGCTAAGCAGAGAAGTGGAGCCTAGGAGACTCAGTTTTGATAATCAGAGGAGCTGAGCAACTAGCCCTTTGTAGGAAGTCTGTGGCCCAAACTGCAAAGCTTAATTTTGGCTATTTCAGTGTTTTTCTTTTAATTTCTTTAATTTCGTTCATTTATTTTGTGTATGTCTGTGTGTGCACATGTGCACTCCGCTGAAACATATAAAGGTCAGAGAACACCGCAGGAGTCATTTCTCTCCTTCTGCTGTGACTGAGCTCAGGTCTTCAGGGTTGGGGGCATGTGACTTTACCCACGGAGCCATCTCACCAGCCCCAACTGCAAAGCCTTGTGGGAATGGCCAGCAGTTCTTAGATCCCAGAGGCACTGTGTTAGGCGTTTTCAATATGTGAGAATAACATATCCCAGTCATCAGAGAGGGTTTATGATGCGGATACCTGGTTGACTTCCATGCCAAGTGAGCCAGAGTGGCCTTAGGATTCTTTTCACAGTCACTAAGTAATAAATGAGCTGGGGGCTGTCCTTGAAGTTTTATATTCTAAGTTTGAAGAATAAGTTTTTTAAAAAAATATTCCTAACTTCAATGTTAATTTTGGTTTGAATACTGTGGGAGGCAGAATGTAACTTCTCATGACCTGAGCCCTTGTCATCTTCCCTTGCAACAACAGTGAATATTACCTCTAATTTCTGATGAGTATAACGAGGCAAACGGACTTCCACGTCCTAGATGCTGTAACATTATATATAAGAGAAAGGAATTTGCAGGGATAACTAAACTCTTCATTATTTTCTGTAATTGATGGGGTAATTCATTTGGCGGGTCTCAGTTGAGCCCATTAGAAGCAGGCAGAAGGAAAGCTTACAATAGAGCCATCCTTCTAATGACCTTAAAGAAAAGCCATGCTATAATGTGGAAAACATATGCAGTGGTTGGGCAGCCTTCGAGAGGAAGGAGCAGCCTAAGAACCTCGAGCTCTGTCAGCGTCCTGAGAGTTCCAGAGAGGAGCTAGGACCTCAGTTCAGACTGCAGTAGCTGTCAGTCTCATGCTACTTCCTGTGAGCCTCTGAGAAGAGGAACCAGAATTGAGCCGGACCCTGTGCTCAGACAGAGAAAGCCTGCGGTAAGAGATGCACACTGACTAGGACCTGATGTTAGCAGCAGTAGTAGGTAGATATAAGGCGTCTCATTTCTCAAGTGTTGTAAGAGAAGTATCATCAACCCATTTGATTCACAGCCCACACCAGCAGTCTTCATATCAGGGTCCAGGGACCAGTGAGGAACAAACGGGAAACCCTTTACAAGAAGTACATGGATGCAGAAATTGTCAAGAACATCCATTTTTCCAGGCTTGACCAAATCCACGGCTCTATTTGCCGAGGTTGGCTGGGAAGGTGTCTACACTACATGCAGCCGTGTAGGCTGGGAAGGTGTCTACACTACATGCAGCCGTGTAGGCTGGGAAGGTGTCTGTCTATTTCTGCTGAGAAGGCTGTGTTTTCACGTGTAAGAGTTTTCTGAAATCTTTCCACTGTGCCCTTTTCAGAGATGTAAAGATCATTGCTATTGATGATGTCTTCACTCTGTCAAACTAGGGCTGGAGAGATGGCTCAGCCGTTAAAAGCTAGGCTCATAACCAAAACTCTGTTCGTCTGCTGTGGGGTTGGTGCCTCTCTCTGTCTTTTCAAGGATGTGTGTGGAGCTCTAGATAAGGCTTTGGAAATGGTGTTTCTGCTTCTATTGTGACACTCTGCACTCAAGTATACTGTAAATCAGGCTAGCAGGAAAGATCTTTGATGCCCTCTTTCGCTTTGTGTGTCTGTAGTATGTCCTTGGAAGAGGCATGAGGAAGAAAGCACAGAGAATGTCCCCCACACTGTCCTTTCTCTAGGGTCTGGTGGCAGCAGTGATGGCAGAAGGTGTTCCCAGGCTCAAGTCTGAGGGAAACTACTGGAATGTTAGGGTTAAGCTTGGGAATGTTGAGTAGCAAAGGCTTGTTTTGTTCAGTTGGCAATTTCATGCAGAAGTCTGTTTCCAGAGCTCAGTGTCTGTGTTAGAATTCAGAAGAAGATGCTGGGACAGGTGTTCATACTTTTATTTAAATTGAAAAATTAGGGTTTTTTTGACAAAAAGCTAATTGGACTTGGTTGATTGGTTTGGTAACGAGGACTTTGGTTTTGCCAGTTACATTTTATGAAAGGATAGCTTTATAAATTGAAGGCACCAACTCTGCAGTTCTGAAATTTAGAGAAATGGATTTACTATTTGAAGTGATTTAATTAAAATATTATATGATAATGGGGTTTTTAAACTAACAATATTTTTTATTTTCTGAATTTTTTCTATGATGGGCCACACAAAATGCTTCCACGTGAGAGAATAAGGGGACTATTCAATATGCCTTGGTGAATCCTGGCTACTCAAGACTTTTGTGTGTCTGTATGAACTTTAGGATTCTTTTTCCTAATGATATAAAGAATATATTGGAATTTCATTGAAGACTGCATTGAACCTATAGATCTCATTTTGTTATAAAGCTGATAATTCTGCCAGCCCCTGAGCATGAGAGAGCTTTCCATCTTCCTGGGCCTTTCTCATTTCTTCAGTTTCCAAGTTTTATTATTGTGGAGGTCTTTTATTTCCATGATTAGGCTTGTTTCTAAATATCTGGGACTTTTCCTGAAGCTATTGTGAATTATATTTCTCTCCCCAGATTTCTATTTTTGGCAAATTCAGAAAAGTTGATTTTCGTATGTTAATTTTGTATCCTGCTACTTTGCTGAAGTATCTATCAGACCTAAGAGTTTCCATGTCACCGTTAGGGTCTTTTAACTATAGAATCCTGTCTTCTGAAAACGGGGAGAGTTTGATTTCTTCTTTCCTGTATGTATCCTTCCCAAGGGTTTTTATTGCCTCCCTGCTTCTCTAAGTTAAGACATAAAGCATGTGCTGATTGAGAGTGGAACCCTGGTCTTGAACCTGATTTTAGAGGACATGCTATTGGCTTCGTCTATGCATGTGTGTGTGTGTGTGTGCCATAAGTAGCTTTTATTATGTTGAAGTGTGTTCGTTCTAGCACTAGTTCCTTCAGGACTTTTGTCATGAAGGGATGATGGCATTTTAAAAGCCCCTTTCTGCATCAACTGAGATGACCATGTGATTTCTGTCCTCACATTTATTGATCTGCATGTACTGAACTATCCTTGAATAACTTGGTCATGTTGTGTGGTCTTTTTAATATATTTTTAAGGTCTGTTTGCAAATATTTTGTTGAGAATTTTTTTGTGCCTATGTTCAATGGGGAAATTTGCCATAGCTTTGTTTTCTTTCTTTTCCCTTTCCCTGTTCTGTAATGTCTTTATCTGGTTTGGGTATCAGGGGAATGCTAAGTTAGGAGAAATGGACATGCGTTTGGTCGTATGGCTTCTCTTTGTGTTCATGGAAGAGTTTGGGGAATGTTGCTCTAATTTCTTTAAAGATTTGATTGAACTTGCCAGTGAACCTGTCTGTCCTTGAAATGACCATTGCTTTCTCAGTCTGGTTGCTTGTAGTAATGTATTTAAGATGTTTATATTCTCTTGACTTAGTTTTAAGGTTGTATTTGGCTAGGAATTTGTCTAAATTGTCTCGGTTTTGGAATGTAAGTTTTCAAAGTATTCCTAGCCATTTATGGATTTAATTTTAGCCTGCAGTAATGATTCCATTTTCATCTCTATTTTGGGTCTTCTCTTTCTTGATTAGTTTGGCTAGATATTTCTAAATTATGTCTATGATTTCAAAGCACCAACCCTTTGTCTCATTCTTTTAGTGCCCCTTTTGTTATTTTCTGCCTTTATCTCTATATTTATTACCATTCTCTGTTTTAAGGTTTGGTTTGCACTTGTTTTTCTGAAAAACTGAGGTAACATTAAAGTTCTTATTTGCTCTCTGTCTGGTTTTTAATGTAAGCATCCATAGGCACAAGTTTTCCTTTTACAACTACCCTTGAGTTCCTCAAAAAACTGTGAGATGTTTTCATTTTCAATTGACTTTTAGCAGTTCATAATCTCCCCTCCCCATTTCTTCAGTGACCTAATAGATATTCAAAAGTGTGTTGTTTAATCTCCAGATATTTGCATAATTTCTGTGCTTCCTTCTGCTACTGACTTCTAGTTTTATTCCATGACAATAGTTGCAAGCCATTACTCCATTCCTTTTGTACTTTTTAGATTTCTTTATGGCCTCAAATATGGTATATTTTAGAGAAAGTTTCAGGGTATGCCAAGAGGACCGTGTGCTCAGTAGCTGTGTGATGGAAGTCTATTCGAGCTGTGCTGGAAATTAACTCTGAAGTTTCTTTTAGGTTTTAGTCTTGATGATCCTTATGTTGATGAGTGGGGTGTTGAAGGCACCCACTATTATAAGGCCCTGTCTTTCCTTTTATGTCCATTAATGTTTATTTGATGAATTGGGAGCCCCAGCATTTGGTGCATCTATTTACCATTGTTATATGCTCTTTTTTTAAAAAAAACTTTTATTGATTATTTGTAGATTTCACGTCATGCAACCTGATCCCACTCATCTCTCCATCCCCCTTCCATCCTTGCAATCACCCACCCCCCAATTTAGAAGAAAAACCACAATCCAAACAAAGCAGAGCAACAACAACAACAAAACAAACAAACAAAAGGAGAAGAATCTCATTGTGGAAGCTGTAGTGTGACTCCTTGAGTTACACCATTAACCCTTTCACCCTTTCATCTTCACTTGCAAGTGCTCATTGCCTTGAGTCCTTGGCTTGGTTCAAGGTCTCTGGCATCTGCCACACTATCAGTAATGAGCTCTTACTGGGGCTCCTCTTAGATAGCCTGTTGTTATCCTGTGTCTTGGGGAATTCTGCTATTTCACATCTGAAGGTTAATCTTCGTCACGTGCTTCAACAGTTCATAGATGCGGTGGATGCTGGAGAGGGCCACCTCAGCCCTGGTTCTGGGTCTGGGTGGTAGCTGGGCTGCTTAGCATGCCAGCTTTCCCCTATTGTCACCACTAGGGTGAGCTCTCCAGTTCTCCTCAGCTAGCCTACCCAATGCAGCCTACAGTAAGGAGTGGGGCCAGTTCTCTTGATCTCAGGCCCTTGAGCCTGGCTCACCCATACCCACACTACCAGGACCAGCTCCACTATTTTGCCCAGGCAAAGTACAGGGCCCTCTTTCTCTTGATTGCTATAGGAGGCAGATGAGTGGGGGTGGGGTCGAGGATGTGGGCATGGGAGGATGCGGGGTCAGCTCTCCTACTCTCATGCCCTTTGGGCTGGTTCACCTGTTCCCTAGCAACAGGGGTCGCTCTAGTATGCTGCCCTGGCGGGGTGCAGGGTATGCTCACCTGTGTGCTGCAGCTGGTGAGGGACAGGGCTAGCTCTCTTACTCTCATGACATCTGTGCCAATTCTCTTGTCTGCCTCAGGTAACAAGGGGTATGGGGGCATCTTTGCCTCGCCCATGCCACCACATAGCAGACAAGGAGGGTCGAGGCAGTTCTGCTGTTCTCACACCCTCAGGGCCAGGTTACCTGTGTCTTAGACAACTAGGTTAGCTCTAGTGTGCTGCCCAGGTGAGGTGCACACCTGAGGTGAGGGGTATAGCAACTTGAGCCACAGCCACCAATACAGACCCTGGGCTGTGGTAGGACCATGGATAAAGACATGGTTCTAGGCCACAGTCAGGGCTCAGATGTCACCATAGCCCTAGGTGGCACAGGCTACCCTCAGCAGACAGCATGACCCTTAGACACCAACATGGCCCTAGGTGGCAGCCCTGACCCTTGGAATCCACATGAACTTCAAGGGTTTCAGGAGCTATGGAATCAACTCAGACCCTAGTTGCTGTAGGGCAACAGGCCCAGACATGGTCCTCAGCAGCAGCCTGGCCCTAATGACACCCTGGCTCCAGCTGATGGTGCTGCCACTCAACTTGGCATGGCCCTAGTGATGGCACAGCCCTCAGACACCAACATGGTCACAGGCTGTGGCCTAGACCCTGGGCATCTTATGTCGCCTTTAGTGGCACCATGGGTTATCAACACAGACCCTGGCTCAGATAGGCCTATGGACCCAAATGTTGGTCCTCAGCAGCAACCTGACCCAGATGTTACCATGCCTCAGGTGGCAGTTCAGGCCACTCAGATCACCATGGCCCCTGCGGCAGCATGGCCTTTGGACACCTACCTGGCCCCACATGGCCAAAGCCCCGACCATAGGCCTCTGCATGGCCCTCAGTGGCAACAGGAGCCACAGACATCAGCTCATGCCTCCTCAGCTGCAGCTGCTTCAGGGCCTTGGATGCAGATTGGTCCTTGGGAATAGCCCAGGCCTGGACATTACCTTGGACTCAGGTGCCAAGCAGGCCATTCACATTAGTCTGTTCCTCGCCACCCTGACCTCTGACCTGCCTCTCTCCCCAGTCCATGAACCACCCCACCCCTCTCTCTCTTCCACTTCCCCATCCTGTACTCCTTTACCATGATGGTGTCTGAGTGGCCC
>LOJH01006111.1:14610-33029 GCA_001685095.1 Ellobius talpinus | reverse complement strand
GGATCAGGGCCCCTTGCCGGCCAAGGGACCTTGCTGCTGCTGGCAGGCTATCCCTATTTTGATTTTTTTAAAGTACATCCCAGACTCAATGCACACCATTCATCTCCAGCACATTTCATCTTCCCAAACTGAACTTCCATGCTCTTCCCTCTCACTAGTCCCAGTGACCACCAGTCTGTTTTGTCTTAATTGGAGGTGACTTTATTTTAGAGACTCTGCATAAGTGTAATCCGAACTGGCTCACATCACTCAACACAGTGTTCAAGCATCTTCAAGGTTCCCTCACACTTCATATGTCAGAATTTTCTTCATCATACTGAAAAAGTAGTCTATTTATGTAAATGAAACATTTTACTTATTTTTTCATCTGTTGGTGGGCATTTTGGCATTATTTTTTGGTTACTGTGAATAATGCAATTAGGACCAAAGACTACAGATCCACAAATATAGGTTTGATTCCTGCTGTTATGTACACAGAAGTGGAATTGCTGGAATGAATGGCAAATCTATCTTTAAATGTTTTAGAAGCTGCTGTGTGTATGCACCCGCACCTGTGGACAAGGGTTCTGGTTTCCCCACACTGCCATCACTTCTTCATTTTGTTTTTTTTTCTTCTCTTTCCCCACCTAGTAATAGTCCTCCAAGCCAATGTGAGGAATCCGTCCACCTCAGCTCTCATAAGTGTTCATTGCAGCAATGTTGGCACATGCCTATACTTACAGCAGTGGGAGGTGGAGGCAGGAGGACCATCAGGAGTTCCATGTCCTCCTTAGCGACACAAAGCTTTCAGAGCCAGCCTGGGTTATATGAGACTTTGTCTCAATAAATGGAAAACTTGTTGCTAGCCACTAAATACCCAATGAACCCAGAATGTCTGGCTCTCCTCTTAATGGGCAGCTGACACCAAGATGACAACATGGGATTTGGGGAACCCCAAAAGAGGTGCTTTTACCTTGCTGTGTAAACAGGCAAGGTTACCAGCTATTTCTAAGTTCTGAGAATATTCACTTTAGGATTTTGTAAATGAATTTCGAGTATCATACCCTCAATTTTTGTTGCTACCCAAGAGTAATTTTAAAGTACCAAAGCTTTCTGTAACAGAAGAATGGAATTTCAGGTTTGGGGCCTCACATTTTACGTCTGGGTTTTGAAAACTGCTGGCATTACTGAAAGTCATAGAAGCAGTAATTGAATAGTAAGAATTTTGTCCACAGTCATAAAAATGGGTCTGTTTGATCTACAAAATAATATCTTGAGATTAAAAGATTATATTTCAAATCTGTCACAGCTGAAGCTATTTATTTTAATATGCTTAATTTTACTCACTAATTTTTGATAATTCATTGGAAACTAATAAAATCTTTTTTTTTCATTTTTCAAGACAAGATTTCTCTGTAGCTTTGGAACCTGTTGCTGGCTTCTTGCACACAGAGATCCACCTGCCTCTGCCCCCCTGAGTGCTGGGATTAAAGGCGTGTGCCACCACCACCCAGCTCATATTTTTGGTTTTTGAGGCTATCTTTTTGCTTATTATCTTGTTCTTTTTTATTTTGTTTTGAGATAGGCCCTCTCTATATAGAGTTAGTCTAGTATCGAACTCAAGATGCAACTGTCTCCACCTCCCAAGTGCTCAGATTATAGGCGTGCACCACCGTGCCCAGCTAAAATCCCATGCTAACTGTTAGGGAGGCATAAGGAAGAATAATCTAACCCACCACCTTTCTAAGATGCAGTATGAAAGTCATGTTCTTCAGATACGGCCCCTCAGTCTTCATCAGCTGGTGGGGATCAATCTTCAGATGGTGTTCCAACTCAGCCTGCTTCTCTGACTTTAAAACGAACTTGTTTTGTATTATCTTGGATTCATTCCCAGCTGATTTCTTCACATCATTTTCCATATTAAAAAGGATTTTACTAACCATTCTTACTCCCGCCATAATTTTCTCTGTCTCTCCTTTTTATGAAGAAAAATATTCTCTCCTGCTCTTTTCTTGGTTAGTGTGTGTGTGTGTGTGTGTGTGTGTGTGTCCAACTGTCTCAGTTCTGTTGACTTCCTGCTGTTTTTTCATCTGGTATAGACTGTAGTCTCCCAAGGTGACATAGAAAGCTACGGTAAGACTTTCTGGGGTATGTGTGTCCTCCCTCTCCAGCATCGCACTGTGAGGGCTTTGGCCTTTGTTAGCTCTTTTCTGTTTTCTTAGAATTTCCTCCCTAGACTTAAAATAGACTTTCCTGCCCCTCAGTGAAAGGAACCCCTGAAGTTAGGACTTTTTCCTCTCTTAAAGCTCTTTAGTATGTGCTAGGGTAACTGTCTCAACTGTTGTTTGAGTCCCCAGGCTGAATCTCTTTTAAGTTATTGCATGTTTTCAGTGTTTTTTACATTAACATGTTGTTACTGCTTTGACATTACTGTGTAATTAAGCATGATCACTCATTAATTGTTTAATGCTGCTTTTTTTCCCTGATGTTTGCATCCTCAAGTGCATTCTGACTCAGATTATCAATGATAGCCGAATGATGCCATCATCTTGGTTCTTTTGAGCTCTTTCCAAGCATAATTTTGGTAGCATTTTTCTAATGGCTTCCAAATTCTTTTCTTTAAAATGTATTATTACTGTGTAGTGCATGATGTATGCATGTGTGGGGACACACCATGTTGAGGGTAGAAGTCAGAGGACAACCTTTAGGCATTATTTCTCCCCTGCAACCATATTGGTTCTGGGGCTTAAACTCAGGTAGCTAGGCTTGGTGCCAGGAATCTTTACCCACTGAGCCATCTTGATTATACTGTAACTTGATTTCAGGAAAGAAATAAATGAGGAAGAGCCCCTTTCAGTTTTAGCTTTCCTTATGGACTGGAGACTTAGGTGTACCTACAACTTGCATACTCCTTTGGCCTGGATGTATATGAGTCTATGCTTGATTTTCTATTAAAATATCTCTTGTTATTTTAAATAATTCTGTTTACCTTAAATATACTCTTGACCTTGATTGACTTTCATTTCCTGGTCATTATTGTCAACCTGCTATTGATTGTCATTTCTCAGCGAAGTGGACATTCCTACATATCAACAGAAGACATCATCCACCATACACGTGTGTGCTTGTGAAGAGATCATCCACCATACACATATGTGTGCTTGTGAAGACATTATCCACTCTGCATATAAGTGCTTGTGAAGCTGCTGTTTAAGTAAAAGTCTATGAGATTCTATTGGCTAAAGCTGTTGCTGCTCTGGTTAGAGGGTTTGTTCATCTGTACCTGATGACAGTAGACTTGAACTTAGAAGCATTCATAGAGATAAGTACTTTATTAGCTGAATTCCAGTGCTTAAAGTAAAAAGTCACGGCCGCTAAAACTGGAAAGTGAAATAATAGCTGCAGGCTTGTGACTTGGTGATTTGGTCATTTTAAGATTTATTATAAGTTAAGGAAAACGTGTTCTTTTTCATTTATGATGTGTTATCTTTGCTGTCATTGGTAAGAACAGTTACTATATGCACGACTGAACACAAATATTTGAATCTTATCTAAATCAGTATTTTGATTTTTTGGACAGACCTTGAAGTTAATCTTAAAGTAGAGTGTGCTGTGGGGACTTGTGCTCTAATCTTAGACTTCTAGACTTGAGATGTTTATGATTCTGAGTATCTGTACCCTGGGGAAGTGTTTGCCCGTTTCCAGGAAACGAAAGAGGTGGCATTTGAACAAATGTTTACTACTCAGAGTACAGTCTGTGTGTGAGGTGCTGTGTTAGACCATGGCTGAAAGGAAGGCAGACGGATTTGGCCCTTTTCCCTGTGTTTGAGGAGTTCGTGGCCCGGATTGCTGTGCAAGACTTGGAGACATTAACATCCAAGTGCTGAGCTCTGTGTGGGAAACTCTGGAGACCTTAGGGCCACCTCTGGCCTTGGGAGATTATCCCAAGGTGACTGCTCTAAGAGCTCCAGTCACACATCTGTTGTTACTTTGAAAGAAGATTGGAGACAGTGACTTCTTTAAAAGAGAGGAAGGCAGCTTGGTTCTTGCTATGGTTGTTGGATGGTACACTTTTCCTCAAGATGGTGTTGTAGTGGAGCCATTGCTCATTCTTCTGGATTTTCATTCTTAGCTCTCTGCAACCTGCAGTATTCAGTCAAATGCTTAAGTAGGAAAGAAGCTTTCCGTATTTATTCATCTTAAACTTTGCTGTTTTAACTTTAAACCCTTCTAAACCTCCTTCAGTGCAGTTTCCATGCATACCTCACTTCTGCAGTAGTGCCCACCTTTATGAGCGTGCACCATTAACCACCTGCATGAAGCAGCAGTAGACATATGTGAATGTGTATATATACACGGTCGTTCAGATGCCACAGACAAAGTCAAACCAAGACATTTCATGTTGCTTATTCTCTTTTTTTTGCTTCATTGTATCATGATAGTACTTTATTTGAGCTTTTTTTCTTACAAGCTGAGTTTTACAAATACTAATTACAGTAACAATAGCCACAAATGAAACTTGTAGCAGTCATTTGGAAAAAAAATCCCAGAAAAATACTTGAATAATGAAAATCAGGATACAGACTTTTATCTCGTATTGTTGAAAGTGCCACCATGCCTTCTTTTTAAGAGTATACAGCAATACAGATTTATTTGGGGCTTTTCATTTTTAAATAGTATGTATTATAGTTTGTAGCAACTGCTATACTGCTGTGCTCAATGTTCTGCTTTATGCCCTCAGGATCTACAATTAGAGTACGGACAAGGACACCAAAGTAGTTACTTTTTAGGTGGAAACAAGTAAGTAAGTTCTTTTAAAATTTAAATTCAAAGTAATTGTCTCTAATATTATTTTATATTTAATTCTTAAGGTAGTACATTGTATTGAGTTGGTAGATGCTGTGCATTGTGCCCTTGACTTTCCCATAGTCTCTCTGCTATTCATCTGTACTTAGTAATTGTCATCTGGGAGGATCAGCTCAAATGTTTTCTCTTAACCTAATCTGCAGATCTTTCTTGTTACAGTATACTTCAGCTATAATGAATCTGCATTTCAGCAGTTGATTTCTTTCTAAAGTTGACCTGTTTGCCTCTACAAAAGTAACTTATATAGTTCATCTCCCAGATGTGCTGACCACTGCAAACAGCTGAATTATTCATACTGCTTAGAAATCCTCATCCTAAGTTTAGTTGTGATAGTCTTCTAAAGAACACTAGCAATAAAAATAGATAAAACTCCTAAAAGTTATTTCACGTGAGAAATAAATTTACCAGCTAGTAATGTCTACTCCGTACCTGGCACTGTCCAGGTGCTGAGAGCATTGTTCAATTACGCTGTTTACAGACTTCTGCAAGCTCATCATAAGCTGGAGTTTAGAACCCAAGGACAAGACTGCCCCTCCTACCTTCATATTTCCTGATTTCATATATGAATGTTCACTCTATAAGCCTATTTGTAAGGAAGTATTTAAATTACCAAAGAATTCTGAGGATGGATATACATTAAAATTTCAGTCTTGATTACACTAGGGAGCTGAAGCATCTGTTCCCATACTTTAAGCAGTTGAGAAATAATGGTTACTGACAGATACCTTAGTTTGACGGGTAGTACTGAAAATCATGTCTTTCTCCTTTTACTATAATCTGTTGTGTGGGAGATATTTGCCCAGGCACAAAAGGGCCTGGAGCCAAATAGGCCCTTGCAAAACTGGGCTAAACCTACTATCTGAACATGCAGTATATAACTTCTTCAAGTTGAGCCAACCTAGGTCTGCCAAGGGGCCTCAACAACAGCTGCTGTGACATGAGACAAGATGACCTGAGCCAGTCTCCAGCAGCTTCGAGAGACCCTGATGCCAGTGCTGCTGCTTCCCCTCCCCTGGGTGTGTGGGGGTATATAAGGCTTTCCCCTTCCTAAAACAAATGGAGCTTGTCTCCCAGGGTCTGCACCTTTGACTCTGCACCTACTTTACCCCCTCCCCCAAGGGGAAGTTCAGTAGGACAGAGCAATAGATCTCACGCAACACCAGCACTTCATTTTCCCACCTCAGTACAGAGAAAAGGCTTTGAATGAAAAGCTAAAGAAATACGCTGTTTGTTTAATGTAAATTTCAATTAAATTTAAAGTATTATTAGCCTCTGTCTTTTTCTTTTATCTTTTGCTGTTTGTTTATTCATGTATCTATTTTTAGGTAAGGTCTCACTATGTAGTTCCAGCTGGCCTCAAACTTGCAGAGATCATCCTTACCTCTGCGTCCTGAGTACTGGGACGTGCATCATTCAGTAGCCTCTGTCTTCCTTAAAGTGGAAGACAAGCATAAAATTCCCTTGGTTTAAAAAAAAAAAAAATATATATATAGTTTTACCTAAACTGTAATTGCTCTTAAGTTGTCCTGGTTTTAGTGGATAGCAAAGAATAGATTACGTGTCATTGTGGGGTAGTAAATTTAAAAAATTAATTAAATTTTTTTCTAATTATGTCATTGGTTTTTAGGACCCGGTACAACCAAATTCATGTACCTAAAGAGGCTGAATAATTTGGTGACTATATATCTCTTACCCTTTCATTTTTAATGAATATGCTCACAACATGCAAAGTAATACAGCCATAAATCCTTTTCCAGATTTCCTAGTTCCCATTCTCTGATTTTTTTTATCGCTAGACATTTTCTTAGTGTGTATAGCTACTTTGGCTAGGTAAAACATTAATAATTACCCACCCTTCATTTTCTGATGAATTGGATCCCTGCTTAAGGAACTGTATTGTATATAACGAGTCATTGGCAAGGTAGGTTGGCCGAAAGTGTTCGCCTGGCTGTGTTCCGTGTGCAGGTGTACACACACATGTGACATGAGCATGGTTGTAGCACTTCTCTTACTGTATTGACAAGGCTGCTGTATTCTTGCAACTAGGCAGTGCTTTGAAAATCAAGATCTGCTTTTTCCAAAGGGGATCAGTTAGGTTTGTTAAATGGACTTTGCTTTCTGTAACAGAAGGCACATACTATAAACTATAACTTCAACCCAGATAACACCTTTTCTTTTGAATTCTGGTGTAACTGGGGTCACTTCTTCTGAGGTTTTTGTTTTTATCAAAGCAGTTCTTTTTAAAAGAAAACCAGAATGTCTGGTTTTGCTTGTAGTGTAGAGCAGAGTTGTAAAGATTACTGTCTTTGGATAGGAGTAAAGCATGGGTCGAATTGCAGTTCCCCCCGCAGAATACCATAGTAGCTAATACCATCCATGCTCAGCCTGCATCAGCTCTTCCTGTGAGCACTCGACTACCATTGTCTCTGGTAAAGTTAGGGTTATAATGGTACCTGCCTCTTTGCCAACGGAGAAATAAATAACCACAGGGCTTAGTGGGCACTTACTAATTGTCTTTATGTGTAAGTAGTTACTGAGTAATTGTCAGTTATGTTAGGGCGTAGATAAAGCTGCTGTTCTGTTTTAGACGAATAACAAGTTTCTTGCTTTTAAATGCAGTCAGGGAAGTGCGTACACAGGTTGTTTTGAGTCAGCCTGGCAACTGTATAAGACTGGTAACAAGCCGCATGACCCCTTCGCTCATTCGGATGTGCTGAATGCTTGAAGGCAGTTTCAGACTTTACCCGCCTCCGTTTCCCTGCCTTGTCACTTAACTCTACATTCATACATTGCTCCAATTTAGATTTTTTTCATTAAATTTTCCATCATTTCAATAGTAATTCAACTAGTTCTATTAGCAAAAAATCCCTTCATAGCCAAGTTTCAGATAGCTTTGTTCTTGTGCAGCAGAGACCCTGGTGAATAACTCAGGGTCGTGTGTTCTCCAGTGCTCTCAGCTGTAGGTACTGTTCTGGATCACTCAACAAACTGAGCTGTATCTCATTTTCTCTGTCGTAAAGGCACAAAGTCATTCACATGCCCTTTATGTGACTTGATGGAATGTATAACTTGTCAGCAAACTACTTTAATCCATAGTAAGAGACTTGGAGATACATGAGTAGAAGCAATGGATGTTGTTAGAGAACTTCTGGTAAGAGCCTCACCTGAGATCAGTGTCAGAGCTGGGTACATCTCAGTCAATAGGGTGCCTGTTGGCCTGCAGAGCCCTCGGGGCATCCCCAGCACCACACACAAAACCCAAAAACTGATGTGCTGGTTCACACCTGTTACCTAGCACTCAGGAAGTGCAGGTAGGATCAGAAACTCAAGGCTATCTTTAGCTACATAGCAAGTTTGAGGCCAGAAACTACAGCCTGGGCTACAGAAAGCATCCCCTCACCCACTCACACTCACACACCACACACATACACACAAAGCCAGACAGCCATGTGAATCCCATTGGCTGTGGTAACAGAAAGCGAAAACTTTATGTAAACTATCTTCCTAACTATTTTCAAATCCTAATGCCTAAAGAAAACATTGCCACGTGCTCAGAAAATGTATTTTTACTTGCTTGTTTATGACTGCCTGTTCACTTTGTGACCCAGGCCACTGATAGGATTGTAGACATTTGCTGCCACACTAGCTTCCTATTTTCTGGGATGATAAGAAAACCCACCATCACCCAGAGACACCAGTCTTAACTTGGGAAGGCTGCACTACTCAAATCTTTTTGGTCTAGGGCCCCTGCAGCATCACCATGCTGAGGACTTCCTGTTGCTTGTGTAGTGTTTTAGTATGGAAATTAAAGGATTTCCCAAAAATATTTGTTTTCAAATAATATATATTCATACTTAATAAAACACATCTTTTGTACAGTTTGAAGTCCTCCCTCTAAAGGGTCAGCTCAAATGCCTCCACTTCAGCTTCTTCCTGAGAGCACGATGGTGGTTCTCACGTGACTTGACCGGAGCAAGTAACCACCTTTGCAACCCAGGAAAACTGCTGGGTAGTAGCAGGCAGTATTCATATGAAAAGAGCTATTTTCCCTTGACAAAGTAATAATTGTAAGGAAATGGCATTGTTTTCTCCTTTTTTTCATATTTCCTTCACACTACTAGAAGATAGCTGAGTTTTCATGACTTTACTTCATGTAATCTGTTATATCACATATCCAGTAGTTTCTAGAAAACAGCCGCAGAAATAAGAGTTAAAAAGGTTGTGTATTCCACAGACAGTGGGACCTTGCAGACCCTCCTGTAGGAGGCAGGCTTCTCCAGGATCTAATCTGGGCAAGTGTTTCTCAAAGGTCCCCCTTCAGAACAAGGAGTGAAGTACTTGCTTTCCCATATCCAGCTGTTTCTTCTTCATGTACTAGTGTAATTCCCATTTTACTTATGAGGAACTGAAGCGTATCCATTCAAATTGAAGTCACTTCTCCAAGGCCACAGGGCCTGCAGAGATGCCAGCTTTGCCCTCCTTTGCCATAAGCTCCTGTTGCTTAGAGCTGGCCCTGGAAGAACTTCACAATTAACAGGATATTGAACTACCACACCACACCTCAGTTTTTCTTTCTAGGGATGGTAGAAATTGGTTTATTGTTTTTCTGTGTCATTTGCCATTCCAGATTCATAACTGGTCATTTTGAAAACTTATCAGTCTAGCCTGCTTAGAGTATTTGATGGGTAAGACAGTTCTGCTCATTGCTACAGTAGACAGCTAACCATGCCTTCTGGGTTTCGTGGTGTGATAATTCCAAGAAAACTGAGGTACTTCTTAACATGGTTTAGGGAGAATACATCTCTCCTAGTGATTGCAGCAGCCTGGAGAAGGTTGTGCTTCCTGAATTGCCCATGTTCAGGATCACCCCAATTCTCTCACATTCTTGAAAATTCAGGCCTTTTTTTAAAACATCATTCCTATTGATAAAACCCTCAGAGGTGGTCTGATACAGCCTTAGTTTGCGTAAATGCAAATGTGTTTGCCTGTGCACCCACGAGAGCAGTCCTCAGATGGGTGAGTGTCCTCTGTGAAAACAGACTGCTGCTACTTTCTTGTGTTCACAGCACACGCGTACATGCTTCTGCAGAAAGCCAATATGCTGAGCTCCATTGTGCAGGATTGCCTGAGAGCATGAGTCTGCCAAAATGTGTCACCCTCCTTATTTTAAGAAAGAGAAAATATCATTTCTGGTGTCAAGTGTAATATTCTAAGTAGAATTTGAGTCCTGGAAATCCCTGGCTCTGAGCCTGCAATTGTTTCGTCAGTTTGTTGTGGCATTTCGTGCTGCGTTGTCTCCTGTTTGAATCAGTAATTTTCAGTCAGTGTTAGAACTTACTTATGTTCACTTAGGATACATTTTTAAGACATTAGCAACAAAAATATAGAGATATCTCATTAAAACAAGCTTTGTGGCACAGAAATGCTCAATGTGGCAAATGTATTCAGGACACTTACGGGTAAACAAAGTAATAGAAGTGACATACGTGGTACCATTTTACTCATACTCCTTCTTGTTTGTGTCTTTTAAGGAGTCTTCTAAAGTCTGTTGAAGAAGAATTACATCAGCGGTAATTACAACTTTTATTTAAGCTTGAAGTACTTGATGTCACAGATGAGCTAAATCGTTTCCCCTTCTCTGTCATGTGTGGCTTGTTAGTTTTAGTTGTCAGTCTGCAGTCAGCCCTCCTGCATCTCCGTGGCTGCTCTGAGGAGGCTCACCATGTAATGACGATATCTGTTCTCTTTAGAGGACATGTGGCTCACTTAGAAGATGATGACAGAGATGATGATGACTCTAAACAACAGTAAGTTCTCTTGCTCTTTTTGGTAAAAGGAAAGGATCTCATTTGGCCTGTGTCAGTTCTAGCAGCTTAATATTAATGATAATTCTAACATAAGTTGTACCACAGTCTCTGTGCCATTGTTGATCTACTCCACTTGGATTGCTCTCCTTCAGATTGGGATAATAAAAATGCCTTATACCGGGTGGGTTGGACAGAAACGTAATCTCCCAGGTCTCAAGGCTAGAAAATTCAGGTTCTAGGTGCTAGCCTATTTGATGGCCTATTTGGTGTCTGATGGTTTCCTCTATTTAGCTGTGCACCTACCAACCCCGACCTTGGCTTTTGAGACAGTCGGCCGAGAATGTGCTATATACATGTGAATGACCTTGAACTCGTTAAGTTCCTACCTCCATCTGTGTGTTCACATGGCCTTTCCTTGATGTGTGTATATAGTGGGGCAAAGGGCAGTTATTTTTCTTAATCTCATTCCTATCAAACCTATAGCTTCATTTAACCTTAATGACCTCCTTAAAGCTCTGTCTTTATGTGTATCACATTGAGAATTCTCTCATCAGTCTGTGAATTTAAGGAGAATAAAGTCAGTCTATAATAGTAATCAAAGAATAGAATTGGGAAAAATCCCAAATTGCCTGTCAGACAGGCCTCTGGGTATGCATGTGGTGGGTTATCTTGAATAGATTAGTTGATATGAGAAGAACCCTCTTAACTGTGGGTGGGGCCATTTCCAAGTAAGAGGACCCCAGACTCTGTAAAATGGAGAAAGCCAGCTGAGCACTGACTGAATTCTGACGTGACCAGCACTTCATGCCGCCTTGACTCTGCTATGATGGACCACATGCTTGAACTGCAGCTGGAATAAGCCCTTTGTCAGAATTTTAACAGCACAGCAGGGGAGACCGAGACACATCATATGCTGCACTTTATGCTCTTACCATTTCCCCAGCCCGATTGCTGCTCGTATCCTTATTTACCTTTTGATTAAAATAAAATAGAATTGTGCATGTCTTTCCACTTTGGATCACTCTCAGCATTTGAAACCAAGAAGATGCACATTTACCTACTTCTAAATGTTTATTTCAATAGAATTTGGACATTTTACAAAATATCTTAGAAAAAAAATCTCATGAAGCCAGAAAATAGTATTTGTCTCTGAAGGCTTTTCTTCTGTATCTTTGAAAAATAATTGTGTTTAATAATTCATTTGTCAAATGCAGAGTTCTGACTCTATATTTTCTATGTTTTTAGTTCAACCATGAAAGCAAAAGTCCCACCACCCCTGCCACCAAAGGTAAACACTCTCTGTTCACACCCTGCACGCCGCTCTCCACTGCGCTGCTTGCCCTCCGCGTTACTGTAGCCTGTTCTTGTTCCCACCATAAAGAAAAACTAGCTGATGATTATTATCTGAGGACATAATTTTACTTTGATCTTTTTAAAAATGATGATTCAGTAGTTATTTAAGTAACACATTTTAAATATTTTTACTTTGAAATAATTTCTAGATTGGTATTATTTCCACCTAACTAGAAATCTTAAATTTTCATAAGATATTTTCCCTTAAAATCTGTAACCTACCATTAGGTGATTGCTGAGAGTGGACAAAGGAAAAACTGCCATCTCAGACATTTAAAAGTACAAAAGTAGTAGAGCAGCTTTGGAAAGCAGTGTGATGTGAACCTCTCCCTTTCCCTGGCTTTGCTGGGGTTGAACCGGGGACCGTTGTGCGCATTATGCAGGCACTCCGCACAGAGCTAATCCTTTACCTGCAAAGTCATCTTGGATGAGAAAGAAATCACAACTTACAGGGTTTTCTTTAATTTCGTACATGTATACAATATATACAAGCTTTTTTAAGGATAAAATGAGAGTGGATACAAATAGCAGTATGGTGCATTTATCTTATAGGTTTATATGTGTCACAAGTTTCAGTTACAAAAGTAAGTTGTGTTGTAGTTTGAGTTGGAGTCTTACTAATCTTGGCCCTAACAGTGTTTTGTTTCCATTGTATTAGTAAGAGAAGTGTCAATTCTCACAGGCGAAAGAAAAGTGCTGCACTTGTGTGTGGGGACTCCTTTAGTGGGTGGGCATCATGAGGGCACATGTGGAGGAACTGATACATTCTGCAAGCTATTGTCTTCAGGAAGTTTCTTGGGCATCCTTATTGTGCTGGTGTTCTCCAGTATATGATCATTTTAATTGCCGTCTTCTGTTGTTCCTAATCTGAAAGATTATATTTTAACATAAACATTCTGAGTTGTCTAAAGGACAGATTAGATTAACCCAACAAGTATTGATTAACTTCAGCACTTAAAAGAGATGCAGTTAGGTTGGAGTATAATCAGAAAGACAGAATATTTTTACTTAGGAAGGTTTATAAGACACTGAAAGAAGGGAATAGAAACCAATTCATATTGCTCCTCCCTCAGCTGTGAAATTCAGCCCATTTTAGTGTACATTTCAGGGTAATTTTTAAGTCATAAAATAGCCTGAATCTTAAATACCATTGACACTCCTCTAATAAACACAGTTTGAAAGTCTCTGATACGTAATAATATTTACCTCAAGAAAGTAATCTTATATTTAATCACTGTTTTCCTTTTCTATGTGATTTCAGCCTAAATCCATCTTCATACCACAGGATACGCATTCTGCTGAGGATGGTAATCAAGGAACAATTAAGAGATGTCCCTCATCAGGGAGCCCAGCAAAGCCATCTCACATTCCACCTAGACCACCTCCCCCCAGATTACCCCCACAGAAGCCTGCTGCTTTAGGTGAGGGTAGAGGACAGACTCCAGTCTGTTATAGGTGTTCGTTCTAGAAGTGAAGGGACTGTCCAGGAAATAACTGAAGTTCCTGTGTGGGGCGATGGCAAGAGCAGTGGCTGTTAGATCTGTTTTCTGCCTTCTGCTTCCCGTGCAGAGTGCTTTCAGGGACACGGTCCCTTGTGAGACAGCCTGGGGCATTTTTGTTGTTGTTGTTATGTTCATGTGTGTGTGTGTTTTGCATGCATGCCTGGTGCCAGAAGAGGCCAGAAGAGGGTGTCAGAGATCCCGGGGAACTGGACTTAAGACAGTTGTGAGCCACCATACAGGTGCTGAGACGTGAACCTGGGTCCTTTGCAGCACCAGGAGGTGCTCTTATCACTGAACCATCTCTATAGCTCCAGCCCATTAGCATTCCCACCTTTGGAGACTGCTCTGTCTATTTCATCATTAGCTACAGCATCCAAATCACAATCAGACTTTGAAGAAACAAGGAAATGTGTTTGGCTGTAGGCTGCTTCTGTCTTAGGAAAGATAAAGGTGTTTATCTTTGACTCCTTAATTTTTCTTAATCACTTTTAGAAAAGCAATTGGTGTTTATAGGTATTATATAAATTAGCACTAGAAGGTACTGTTTCATCACTGTGAAGTGTCCTCTGTTGTTCAGAAGAGCCTTTTAAATGGGCTGTTACCATTTCTTGATAACTATATGTAATATGAATTGTCCACTCCTTTAAAGTAATTCCGAATTTACAGTTTTTCTCTTTTAATGAAAATAAATGTTTACTCAGATACTACCTGAATTTAAATTTGCCTAAAATGTCAGAAGTAGGTTGAACTGGAAGAACATATATAACAGCCCAGCAATGAGTGTTCTGAATGGGAGATCTCAAACATAAGATGAGTCTCCTATTTAATAATTGTCTCAATGAAATATTTCGTTGAAAATAGCCCTTTCACAATATATCTAAACATATCTTATTGAAGGAAATGGAGTGAGCTCCTTCCAGCTAAATGGTGAACGAGACGGATCGTTATATCAGCAACAGAGTGAGCATAGAGGCACCAACCTCTCCAGAAAAGAGAAGAAGGATGTACCAGTAAGTGCTGGTGTCTGTGCACTCACACTTGTGTCCTTTCTCACTGTGTAACAAGTGTTACACTTACAAGGACTAAAACCATAGGAATTGGTATTCCATAATTACTATAGTAATATTTTAGTCTATGGATTATTGTGATAGTATTTTATTTAAATCATAAAGGTACCTTTGTAAAGGTAAACTGACATGACCTTTTTTAAACCTGTCCATTTTTATTTAGCACATTATAAATCATGGTTTTTATGTAAGTCTAACACAGTGGTTCTCAACCTTCCTAATGCTGTGACCTTTTAATACAGTTCCTCATGTTGTAGTAAATCCAACCATAACATTATTTTCATTGCTACCTCATAACTGTAATTTGCTACTGTTATGAATCATAACTATCTGTGTTTTCTGATGGTCTTAGCTGACACTGTGAAAGGGGCTTTTGGCCTCCAAAGGGTCACAACCCACAGGTTGAGAACTGCTGGTTTAACCCTTCACACTGACTGTTGGCTAAGAGCTGGCTGTCCTCCCTGGAGAGAACTGACTCTGAACTCTAGCCTTTGTTGGCGGAGCACCTGGCATGTGAGAGAAGAAAGACCGCCCAGAAAGCTAGGATATGTATAAGTATGTACAGTTACCTAGGGAAAGGATGTACACCAAACTGGTTTGGGGGAGCTGTAATTAACTTTGGAAAGAATATAGGAAAGTTAAGGATAGCTATTTTATTTTATGATGATATTACTGTTGTATATTTTAGTCAAAGAAATAAGCTTGAAATACAGCATTTTCTTGCCACAATAACAGCAAAAAGTAAAATAATAACACATATTCCTTTTCTAGAAGCCAATTAGTAATGGTCTTCCCCCAACACCTAAAGTGCATGTAAGTACCGAGTATCAAATAATTGATTTTTCAAACTAAATATAGCAGGAATTATTTCAGTGTATATCTTTGATTGTATCTGCCTGCTTCCCACCCACACCCCCAGAACTGACATTACAAGCAGGAGCCATCAAAATCATGCTTAATTTTTTTTCAATTTATAAAGAAAAAATTATATTTGTGTGTGTTTGTTTCACATATGTACATGTGTGGTTCTGTTATAGCACAGGTGTGGAAGTCAGAAGCCAACTTCCTAGAGTGAATTTTCTCCTTCCACCATGTAGATCTGGGAATAAATCTCAGGTCAAACTTGGAGGCGAAGGCTTTCGCTTCCTGAGCCATCTTGCCTGTCCTCAGATTGGTCCTTTTAATGAGTCTATATATTTTAACTCAACCTTGCATCTTAGTTTATAATATGAAATTCAATGATGACTTTTTTTTTCTTATTTTGAGACAGGGTTTCTCTGTGTAGCTCTGACTGTCCTGGAACTCACTATGTAGACCAGACTAGTCTCAACTCACAGAGATCCTTCTGCCTCTGCCTCCTGAGTGCTGGGATTAAAGGTGTGCACCACAACACCCAGACTCAACGATGACAATATTGTCAAGAAATCAAACAAGAACATTTTCTTTGTTGAGATTATTATTTTCTTCTTAACTAAGAATATGATATTGTTTTGATAGGAAATTCTGATTCTTAGTGGCAAATTATTTATCACACAGAATTGGTTATTGGTGCTGATTTTATTGTGAAATGATAAAAGAAATATGGGATTTTTTTTTCTCCAGCAAAATTGTTCCCAGAAAACTTTGTGTAATACTATCAAAAAGTCTGTTGTGGATATCCAGAAGAAATGATTCAGTCTTTGAGAAGCTAGGTGGATGGCTGACTTGACACTTTAATTTCTGTAAAGTGGGGGTGATGGTAATTTAGTTTGTCCCCTATGGTCTCCCATATTAAAACAAAATAGTTATGCCTCGTATGTTCTGTTAGGACCGTTGTTTGTCACCGCCATGTTGATGGGTCCTTATTTTCCAGATGGGAGCATGTTTTTCAAAGGTGTTTAATGGCTGTCCCTTGAAAATCCACTGTGCCACATCCTGGATAAACCCAGACACAAGAGGTAGTACCGCAGTCTCTTCCGTCTCTAACTGGCCTTCAGCAGAGCTTGGACAGTTTCATTTGACTGTTTTCTCTAAGAGTTTTGCTGTTTGTGTAGACTTAAGGTGGATATATTTGTCTGTGCTGTTGCTGTGGTTTGAGGTCGCAGGTGACTCACTGGAGTTGCTTGGCGGTCACAGCATCAGATCTTCCTTATTTCCTGCGGAAATGTTTTTTCCTCTTCTGCCCAGGGTGTTATTCCCACAGAGCCACAACTGAAGTGACTTAGATCCTAAACACCCAGAGTTACGTGACTGTTTTAGAGGGGCTCTAAATTGTAAAAGGGATCATATTCAGAGCAGTTAGGGTGTAAGTTAAGGATGGGGTGTTATTTCTGCATCCCAGCAGCTCTCATTAGCTATGTTCCCAGAGTCACCTGGGAACATTCTTAGATGAATGTGTGTAAGAAGACAAATATGTATGCGTCCTTCTAAACCCCAAGACCAGTCTTCACACACACTCGGCTGTGCTGCTCCCAGGCAGCTGGTGCGAGAGCTTTGTTTAAGCCACTGCTTTCTGACCGCATGTTCTGGGTTGTTCTTAGACTACTTCTGCTCAGCCTGGAGAAGATCATAATGTATTGCTTTTAATATCTTCAAAACAATTAAATAGGATGTTGGCTAAGTTTCTCTTATCATCTAAAACAGTAATTCTCAACTTGTGGGTCACAACCCCCGTGGAGGTCGCATTTCAGATATTTATATTACAATTTATAACAGTAACAAAATTACAGTTATGAAGTAGTAACAAACTAAATTTGTGGTCGGGGATCACCACAACATGAGGAACTGCATTAAAGGGCCCCAACATTAGGAAGGTTGAGAACCACTACTCTACCCAGGTTTTAGTTAAATTTTTAGCAGGCAATGATTAGGACATGGGTTGGTTTAGGTGGGTTTGGTTTGGTTTTAGACCAAGCTGTTAGCCCAGGCTGACCTCAAACCTCCTATCTCATCAGTGATGATCATGGACTTCTGGCCCACTTGTCTCAACCTCCTAAGTCTGTGGTTACATGCCTATGCCACCATGTCCGGTTTGTGTGCTGCTGGATCAAACCCAGGGCCTTGCCCATGCTAAAGAAGCACTCTACCTACTGAGCTACAGTATCTACTTTATTTTGTTGTTTCCTCTGCCTTCCCAGTCCCAGATCCTGTGTTTATGTTAGGGCTTACAGTCATAGCCCCCAAAATAAGTCTGTTGTCTTAGTCACCATTCTATTGCTGTAAAGAAACAGCTCTTAATTAGGGACTTGATTATGATTTCAGAGGTTTAGACCATTATCATCATGGCGGGGAGCGTGGTAGTGTGCATGGCACTGGAGCAGTAGCTGAGAGCTACATCCTGATCCACTGGCTGAGAGAGAGCCAGGGCCTGGAATGGGCTTTTGAAACCTCAGAGTCCACCTCCCCAGTCACTTCCTTCCTCCAAGGCCACGTCCCCTAGTCCCTGTAGTCCTTTCAGACAGTTCCACTCCCTAGTGACTGAGCATTCAAGTCGATGAGCCTCAGGGCCGTTCCTGCTCAAACCAGCACATACGTAAAGATCATTTTTAGTCTCAGCTAGTTCTTAGTTTTCACCCTGTTATTTGCACATGATCCTCTCTTTAGGGAACTCTAGAGAAAGTAGCTGCAGACTCTGCCAGTCAGTCTCTCCCTCTGGTGAGTGAGGAGTCTAACAGGCTCCTCTTTATATCTCCCTCTGGTGAGTGAGGAGTCTAACAGGCTCCTCTTTAGTCTCCCTCTGGTGAGTGAGGAGTCCAACAGGCTCCTCTTTATGTCTCCCTCTGGTGAGTGAGGAGTCCAACAGGCTCCTCTTTGTCTCCCTCTGGTGAGTGAGGAGTCCAACAGGCTCCTCTTTATGTCTCCCTCTG
>LOJH01006111.1:0-14554 GCA_001685095.1 Ellobius talpinus | reverse complement strand
AGTGAGGAGTCCAACAGGCTCCTCTTTATGTCTCCCTCTGGTGAGTGAGGAGTCCAACAGGCTCCTCTTTGTCTCCCTCTGGTGAGTGAGGAGTCCAACAGGCTCCTCTTTATGTCTCCCTCTGGTGAGTGAGGAGTCTAACAGGCTCCTCTTTATGTCCTCCCTCTGGTGAGTGAGGAGTCTAACAGGCTCCTCTTTAGTCTCCCTCATGCAGTGCTTTCCTCGCTGTGCTGAGACTAACATTTATATATAACAGTTTATGAGTATCTAATTTCTTCTCTGTATTAAAACTTGAAAATTAGACTTTTTCAGAGGTAACACATATTTACTAAATTTTAGATACTATAAACCTTTTAAAGTATCTTGTTTATTGAAATCAGCTATGAAATGTCTCTGTTATTTCAGATCAGTACTTGATATTTGGTGCTGAAGAGGGCATTTATACCCTTAATCTCAACGAACTTCATGAAACATCAATGGAACAGGTAGGCTACCTTCTGTATTTTTTCTTGTTAATTAAGTAGACATTAGAAATAAGTTTCAGTTATAGTTTGACACTCCTTTTATTCATAAAACATTCTAGGAGCCTTTGTTTACTACATACTGAAGACAGAGCCCCAGGCTTGGCTCCTGCCCGTGGGAAGTTTACACTATTAGTGCAAGACAGATCCCAGCACTCACACAAGAGATAGGCAGTGAATATCACCAGTTCCTCCTGTGAGAACTGGAAAAGATGTGCTTGGGTGGACCTTTAATGAGCTGTAAAGTAGTATGGGTGTGGGTGGGGAGGAGTGATTGAGCACTTGTGAGTCTAGAACGGTAACAACAAATTGTCAAACCCCAGAGCTTTGAGTGCCCAGCTAATGGTCAGACCTGTGCTTTGGAAATGTGAGATTGTGGTCAAAGGTGAAAGACCTGTTAAGTCTGGGCAAAGGGTTGGGGAGATGACTCAGTGGTTAAGAGCACTTGCTACACAGACCTCCTATGGCTAGCCTGGGCTGCAAGCTAGACTAGACTTCACACCCTAACTCTCCACCACACTGCCTCTTATACATCCCTGGAGAAGTCTTTAGCATAGAGAAAGATGGGTTCTGTATGAAGGCTCGGGAGAGGTCCCTATCAGAACTGCACGTGACAGTGTAGTTTTCAGAGAAGTAAGAGGGAGAGGGACGAGGGCATCAGTCTCACACGTTTTACTATCATGAATTCACTATAAATAAAATTTTGAAAAATCTGCAAAGAGTAATAAACTATTCAAAACTAAACATTGCCATCTTTCTCACATTTTCTTTTTTGTGCCGCTAGGACCAAACCTCCAAGGGTTTGCACATCTTAGGCAAGGGCTCAACCACTGAGCTATATCCCCATCCTCCTTAACCATTTAATCTTTTAAAAAAGATTTGTTTATTTACTATGTGTACTGTGTTCTGTCTGCATATGTGCCTGTAGGCCAGAAGAGGGCGCCAGATCTCATTACAGATGGCTGTCAATCACCATGTGGCTGCTGGGAATTGAATTCAGGACCTCTGGAAGGGCAGTTAGTGCTCTTAACTGCTGAGCCATCTCTCCAGCTCAGACCTATCTTTTAAATTTTTTTAAAAAATTTATGAGTGTGGGTGTCTTGGCGTGGATGTGTATCTGTGCACCATGTGTGTGCCTAGGGCCCACAGAGGCCAAAAGTGGATGTTGATGCCCTAGAACTGGAGTTATAGATGGTTGTGAGCTGCCGTGTGAGAACTGAGTCGAGCCCAGGTCCTCCACAAGAGCAGGCCATGCTCTTAACCAATGAGCTATCTCTCCAGCCCCACATGCTCTGTCTTCCACGTAAGAATACAAAGACTAGCTGGGCAGTGGTGGGTCACACCTTTAATCCCAGCACTCAGGTGGCAGAAGCAAGCGGATCTCTGAGTTCTAGGCCACCCTGGTCTACAGACAGCTTGAGCTATACAGAGAAACCCTGTCTCAGGGGGGAAAAAAAGAATGCAAAGACTAAAATAAGTTTACTGAAGTCACATAGTCATCAAGAAAGTGTGAATCTAAGCAAAATTTTGAACCTGCTCTTCTTAAGTGTTTTGTTCTTTCATTAAACTGATTATTCTACCCAGAACCTAACTTACTAAAGGAAGCTTTGATCATCTGGAAAACCTTTAGATTTTTTTTTAACGTAGTTTAAAAAAAATCCAAAATGAAATCCAACAATCAAATAAAGCTAGGTATAAATGCCCCACGCCCCGTGCTGAAAGTGTAAAAGGCTTTATGTCTTGTCCTGGCACTTTCTATACGATTATATTAGTAGTTAGAAAATGTCGTCCTATGTTTGGCACTTAGGAAGGACTTCTAAGTATGTATTTGTGTAAAAATTGCCGTAGATCAACACTGATTAAATAAAAGTCAGCGTCCTGTGGTCTAGAATAAGTTATTGCCCTTTCTCTGCCTCATGTTCTCAGTGTGATGAGTAAACTCCCCCTTGGGGGTACAATGTTCTAGTGAAAAGCATAAAGTAGAAAATATGTGTTAAAATTGGGATTTAAGACATAGTTAACTATAGGTACATGGTCCATTTTTTTAATGTTTGACTGGAGAGTATTTCAAGAATGCACTTCCCAAATAAGTGAAATGCAAGCTTTCTGCTTTATTTTGTTTATTTAAATTGTATTAATAAGGGATTTGCTTTGCTTCTCCCTTCTGTCGTTACATTTTCTTATGACTTGGTGCTCTAATGTAGTAATGTCCTTAGAGCCTTGATGTATTTCATCATCTCTCCATTCTTCCTATTCCCTACCCTCATCCCAGTCCATTTTGGAAAACCCTGTAGGAATTGCCCAGAGCAAGCCCAGCCAACAAGCTTGTTAAGTCAGGGTACCTAATTGCATATATGAGTGGCTGTCACAGTCTTATTAGGTACTAAGTGTTCAGCCTACTGCTTTAGTAGGTGTGAATGAGGTCCGAGAACTGGCATGTCTAACACGGGCCCAGGTCATGGTGATGTTCTGGTCCTGCAGCCACTGTGCAGACTGCTCACACTTGTTGATGAAAAGTCTCTGTGAGACCAGCTGTTTTCTGCCTTTAAAGCATATTGATTCGCTTTTCTTTGCCTTGCCCCAATACTCAGCTATCACCAAGGGTCCTGAGCTGTTCCCCAGTTGTCACACACTGTGTGGACAGATGGATGCTCATGTTTCTTCTCAACTTCCACTTACCCCAGCCTTTTAGTTTGCAAATTTTCATCATGGTCGCTAGCAGCCTTTCTCCTGTACAAAACTAGTTTTCAGTGCCTCTTGTTCTACATTATGTTACTTTTTTTCTATGTCATTCGTACATTGCACATACTTGATAAGTACATTTTAAGAATATTTCACAGGAGAGACTTAAGCATTTAACGCAGGTCCAAAAGAAAGGAATAGATGGTATTTAAAATGTTTTTATTCTCTTTGGGGTTACATAGTCCCTCGTTATAGGGTGACAAGTTAATCATGCTGTGTTCAAACTTAGATTATTATGTTTGCCGTTTGCTTCCTTTGCTGTAGCTGTGAGTGCACTTTAAAGGCCTAAGAAATGGCCCTTGACATTCAGCTTGCATAGCACCATGTACATATGTGCATGGCTGTTATGTGTTAACTCTGTAAACTTTGTATGTTGGCAGCTGTTCCCCCGCAGGTGTACGTGGTTATATGTGATGAACAATTGCTTACTATCAATATCTGGTAAGTGTGACCTTTATGCATCTTAACCAATCCTTGTTGCCTGTTACTCGCTCTTACGTTGTGTTTATTTCTTCACAGGTAAAGCTTCTCAGCTTTATTCCCATAATTTACCAGGGCTTTTTGATTATGCAAGACAGATGCAAAAGTTACCTGTAGCGATTCCAGCACATAAGCTCCCCGATAGAATACTGCCAAGGTAACTGCTGAGTTGTGTTTCTGTCCTCAGAGATCTCATGCTCACCCCTTGTTCTGTAGAAGGAGAAGACTTGAGCTAATAGAAATTTTTCATTAAAAAATCATGTTGTGGTGTACGTTCACAAGGGCTTATTTATCATATTTTTGTTCTAAAATTGTTGTAATTTGTGCTTTCTAATTACACGAACATTTTCTTCCTGAATTTTTGTCTTTTCTGCAAAAATAAAACTAATTTTTCATGTAATCATACATTACATACATTGCCTTTGCTCTTAACATGTTTGTGTTAACTTACATAAAGTGACTTTTTCAAAGTACAGTTTCTAAGCCTGGAAAATCAAAATGATTTATTGAATTATGTTTTTTGCATTTGGAGATAATTGGAGGTGAGGAGTTTTGCTTTTGTACTTTCTGCATTTTTAATCATGCTGAGCTCTCATTTTTATTGTAATAGTGGTCTTCATTTGTTTCTTGAATGGTCTTTTAAGTCAAACTGTAATATAGCCAGTCTTCTTTTGCAAGACTCATTGTAAAACCAATGTTAAGAACCCTTAGTTTTCAGGTTCCTTGAAGCTCTGTTGTTAACTTCTGAGTTTACAGTGTGGACAAATGTCTTTTAAAGACTTTACTCTGTGTGTGTGTGTGTGTGTGTGTGTGTGTGTGTGCAAGTGCATGCGCGCGTGCGTGTGTGTACATGTACCTGCGAAGGCATTGGATGCCCTAGAGCAGGAGTTACAAGCAATTTGTAAGCTGCCCTGCATGGGTGCTAGGAACTGAACTTGGGTCCTTCAGAAGAGTAGGAAGTGCCATTAACAGCTGAGCTGTTTCTCCAGTCCTGACAAGCTTATTTCTTAATAGCCTTCTTAAGCTTTTTTGTCTTGAAATAGATATATTAAATTTAATTGGGCATTTTCATGGTTGTTCAGAATTGTGACTTGGGCTTCAGTTAATATAGTAACAGTTATATTTGTAATTTTTCTTTTTCTAGTTTTTCGAGACAGGGTTTCTCTGTAGCTTTGGAGCCTGTCCTGGAACTCGCNTGTGCCTCTGCCTCCCAAGTGCTGGGATTAAAGGCATGTGCTACCACCGCCTGGCCTTATAATTTTTCTTTTAACTATCACTTTGTGCTGCTGTTTGTCTACTTAACTATTATAGTGCTTTTTCATCTAGCTGTGTTTACTTTTTCCAGTTTTTACTGACTGTAAATGAAGTGTCTCCATGCACAGATGAGACACTATACATGAATAAGATACTGCCTCTTCCTTTAAAAACTTTCCATGGAAGATTTAACCCCTCTCTTTGTAGTTTACCTCTAACTTACTGCTTTAGGAATTTTGTTATAATTAATTTGCAGCATTAGAAATACCCACAGGTATGTCATTCCTTTTTCACCTTCGTTATCTAGGAACCAGTTACCATAACACATGCCTGAAATCCCAACACTTAGGAGATAAAGGCAGAATGATCAGGAGGTAAAGGCTAGTCTTAGTTACATGGTGAGTTGGAAGTCAGATAAGGCTACAAGACTGTGTCTTAATGGGTAGGTGATTGGAGAAATGGCTTGGGCCAGGGGTGGGGGTGTTAAGAGCATGTAGTGCTCTTGCAGAGAATCCAAGTTTAGTTCCCATTGGGCAATTCACAACCACTTGTAACTAGCTCCTGGGGATCTGACACCTTTTGTGACTTTTGCAGGCCCCTGAACTCATACAATTTTTAAAATGAAATAAAACTAGTCTCAGCACTTGGGAGGCAGCAACAGGTGTATCTCTGCGAGTTTGAGGCCAGCCTGGTCTAAAAGAGCTAGTTCCAGGACAGGCTCAAAAAGCCACAGAGAAACCTTATCTTGAAAAAACTTAAAATGAAGTTTTAAGATGTAGTTGGAAGCTGAGCAGTGGTTGCACACACCTTTAGTCCCAGCACTTGGGAGTCAGAGGCAGGCGGATCTTAGTGAGTTTGAGGCCAGCCTGGTCTACAGAGTGAGTTTCAGGACAGGCTCCAAAACACAGAGAAACCCTGTCTTGAAAAACAAACAAAAAAAATTAAGACTTATTTTTATTTGTGTGTGTGTGAGTGTGTGTACATGCATCTGAATGCAGGTACCTACAGGTGCCAGAAGAGGGTGTCAAATCCCCAGGAGCTGGAGTTTCAGGCAGTTGTGAACCACCTGGTATGGGTGTTGGGACTGGAACTCAGGTCCTCTGGAATAGCAATGCATTCTCTTAATTGTTGAGCCATCAGCCCAATAAGACAACTTTTACATAACATAATTGATTGATGTGCTGCAAATACCTCTCCTGGTGTTTGACTTCTCTCCACTTTGTCACTGGTGCTTTCTGGGGAACCAGGCTCCTAATGCAGCCACTGAATGCCAGCTGTAGTTGAAGACTGGAACGCTCGTGTGGGGGGGGGCCTATTGGTTTTATATTTTTAAAAGCCCTAAGGTCATATTCTTCTGTATTCAAACTACTCCGTGGTTTTGTTTTGTTTAAACTTAAAAGTTTAATCCTTTTGGAATTAATGGGAGGCCCTGAGAAAGGGATCTAATGTATTTTAACCTTCTACCTTTATTTATTTACTTATTTATTGGGTGTGGTGTGTGTGCGTGCGCGCATGCCACAGCATGCTGAGGAAATTAGATGACAGCTGTCCACTAATAGGGTTCCAAGGATTAAACTCCAGTTATCAGGTTTGATAGCAAAGACCTTTCTTTACCCACTGGCCTGTTTTACCAGCCCCTGTAGTCTTACTTTAATGTAGAATCACCAGAACTAATGTTTAGCTCATGCTTTCCCCACTGATCTCTAACAGCATTATTGCAATGTACAGTTTGCCACCTGCTCACATATTCTTCTCCATTCAAATTTAGGAAATTTGCTGTATCAGCAAAAATCCCCGAAACCAAGTGGTGTCAGAAGTGCTGTGTGGGTAAGTAAACTCCTGCTTGGCAGAGCATAAGGGAACCCTGTGGAGCTCATGTCCTATAGGCCATAGCTTTAGCTCCCCTCAGCCCTTAAGTAAAGCAGCATTCTTGGCCTTTCTGTGTCTGTGTAAGCTAAGACAAGTACAGCACCTCCACATAGCAGGTGCTTAGCAGACTTTGTTGGTTGTTGTGATGGATGGAGTTGGTGACTTACACAGAAAAGCGTGTCGTGTTCCCTGTGAGTGGTTAATTACCGTTTACTCCCTGGCTTACAGAGGGCTCATGCAGCTCAGCATGTACTCATGCCTGTACTTGTGAACCATGTGTTCATGATATGAAGGTTGTAGTTCCCCGTGCACACACTTCTGAACTAAATTGCTCCCGCACCCTTATAACAACTCTTTGATTGCACATAACAACAAGAAAGGCCAAATGGTTTCCACCCCTTAAGTCACTACTGCTGTAAGAGGGAAGTGGCATTCTGTCATTACAATACCAGGTGTGGGAAGGCTGAGAAAGGCATCGGACCTGGGCCTCAGAAGAATTAACTGAGTAGCTGGAGAGGACACTTTGAACAGAATGGCATAAATATGAGATGCAATGAATACCAGCACTTCCATGCTAAGTGCTGAATACCCACCTTAGCCGGATTCTTGTGAACAGAAGAACTGGGTGTGTGAGGACCAGTGCAGACGTGAACTCGTACTGTACGCTAACACGTACGAACTGAGCTAGACAAGAGCAGTGCAGACGGACAAGATGGGGAAGACATTGGGGGCTGAGGCCTCAGGTTCAGAGGCTGGGCAGAAAGCTCAGAAGAAATAAGAGCAGCTGCTGGACCAGAGCCAGGGACAGGGCTGCTGTGGACTTGGTCCCTTGAGTGGCAACTAACCCATCACTCAACTGACTTGGCTCTGTGTGAGGAAAGAGACCAGGTTTTTGTTGTCCCTGATTTTCTATCTGGGCTTTCTGCTGGCTTTAGCTGGGTAGTGTTGCCCCTCAGTTCCTCTGCCTTTTAACTGTTTCAAACCTATGTGAAGTTAATGGATTTAGTCCTTTATACAGTTTTCGTAAAATCCCTTATTTCCATGTATTTAACTATATCTTAAATGTAAGAAAAGCTCAAAACCCTGAGGCAATTCTGTTTTATTATTTCTAAGCTTTTGTATTATAAAATGTGATTAGTTGTAATGCTTTTCAGTGGCTATAGAAGGGGTCTAACAAAAAAGGGGATAAGTAAATATTTTGTTTTTTAGAAACTGAGCACTTTAGCCTCTATACATCAGTGTCAAAAGCCCCCTGTGAACCACCTGAGTTTGAATAGCCTCTCATTTGACAGGTTCTCACAATGGTCCATTTGAATAGCCTCTCATTTGGCAGCTTCTCCCCAAGTTCACATTGGACCTTACTTCAGTATGGTGCAGCCTCAGCTGGCTTCCCTGCCACTGCTCACATGACACCAATCATGGTCAGCATCTGTCCCACCTGTGCATATAACCTTTAAGTGCTGGGTGCACCTCTCACCATCTCCTGAGACAGTATTTCTCATTCCCTTCTATGTAATAAGAACAAATAGGCAGCCTGCTTTTGAGCTCTTATTAATCTTTTTTTTAGGGGGAAGGAGGGAAGCATATAACTATTATTGTAAGGATTTTATATACTAAGAAAATTGATGTTACTTTTTTGCCTTTTCAGTAAGAAATCCTTACACGGGCCATAAATACCTGTGCGGGGCACTTCAGACTAGCATTGTTCTATTAGAATGGGTAGAACCAATGCAGAAATTTATGTTAATTAAGGTAAGCATTCGTGGCATCCTTATTATGTGCTTTTCTGTTCTTTAAGATAAAACTTTTTTTTCAGGTAATTCTCAATTCTGGTAATTTTTGGGTTGTGTGGTAGATTTAAAAGCTACATTGTTGGCCACATGAAAGTTGTACAAGAAACCAGAGAGATAGTTTAGGGTATAGCAGTGAGGGACTGGAAGAAGCCCAGCCTTCTCTTGACCTCCGGAGAACTTGAGGCTTTTGTTTAAGTTTCTATAGGATCTTTCACTAATAATTCATCTTTGAAATACTTTCAAGGAGGTCTAGTTGGTTGCGACGGTGATGCCTGTATCCTAGCACATGGGAGATGGAGGCGAGAGGGTCAGGAGTGCAAGGCCAGTCTGGGGTAATGAGACCCAGTCTCAGAACAAACAAAGGGGGGGGTCTTTTTATAGTATAAAAGTTAATGCCAAGTAAAGTTTTCAGTTGTTTTATTTGCTCTTGTGTGGTCGTATTTCATGAGCATTTGGTCCTTGTGGATAATCAGAGTCAGAACTGGAGTACAGAGTCAGAGTTCTGGTTCCCTCAGAACTATGGTGTGGAACAGAATGTCCTGGGTACTGGCTTCTGTCACCTGAAGTCTATAGACAGCAGTGGCCAGCTTTAATTCTCACATGAATATTACTCTCTGGCTTCATTGATGTTAAAGAAAATTTGAGAACCTTTTGCAGTAGTAATTCCAAAAATAATCTCACTGCAACAGAAATTCTTTAAATTGAAGCCTAAGGGAAAGTAGCCTTATTAATTTCCTAGAGCATACAGCCTATTTGAGGCAAAATTGTATATGTGGTTTTTTTTTTCTTCAGCCTCTCTTTTATCTTGCCTAGTTCAAAAAAGTATTTCCTAGGTGGAGCAGGAATGCCTGTACAGTTTGGTTTTTCCTGTCTCCCTCCCTAACTCTGCTTCAACTACACCCTTCCTTCCTCCACTTTTCGCCTCTGTAAAATGAAAGCACTTTCATTGTATCAGTTACCCACACACACTTCAGCATGGATGACATCCATGGGTTGCTTTCTGTTATGTTAGACCATTTCCCCATTAAAGGAGCTAGGAAGATCAAGAATGTGCAGGAGGGTCTGGGGACATGGTTCAGTGAATAAGAGTTCTTGCTGTTCACACATGAGGCCCTCAGTGAGGATCCCTATTTAAAAGGGGGGTATAGCCATGTGCACCTGTGTCTCCAGCGCTTGAATGGTGGAGAGAGGGATCTCTGGGGTTGCTGGCCAGTCTGCCTGTCAGAGAAATAGCAAATTCCAGGGTCAGTGAGAGACCCTGACTCAAAGGAATAAGGAATCAAATGGAGAAGACACCTGACATCCTCCTCTGGCCTACACACACACACACACACACAACACACACACACAACACACACACACGACATAGATACGCAGCACCCACACACACGACACAGCACCCACACACATACAACACACAAAGCATGCAGTAGGGAACATGTGCTCTAAAACGCAGCAAGTTACAGGTTTCCCCTCAGTGGCTTTTCTGACTGACTGGTGAAGCCTGTGGCTAGCTCTCCTAGACAGGGTCAGTGCACACCGACCTTTCCTGTAGGACTGCCTTGCACCCTTTTCCTGACATTTCTATGTCTGCTGTGTGACTTCTATACACTGTACATTTTGATATTATTTATTTTTCTCGATGTTTTTATACTGTGACTGTCTATTAGGTAGATGCATTAAACTTGCTTTCTATATCCTTTCCCTTGGTGGTGTTTCTGGCAATATTTGTGTCATTAGGCTATGTTTTTGAGTGTTTTTTGTTTTATCATAAATAAGGTTAAATTAGAGATCTTCCCAGCAATACTGCTCTCCCTCTAAAGACCTTGTTTGCTAGAGTAAGTCAGGTGCAGGGCCTGCGTCTAAGTCAGGAATCCATGCTGCTAGCGACGTATGCACTCAGCCTGATTATTACAGGGAGTCAAAACTGTTGGCTTCTTACATACTCAGAAAAAAAAGACACAGAGAGAGCAAGAGACCCAGAAATATCATCTTCTTCCTACATTTGTAGTCTTAACCACATCTGAATGTTCTTTAATGTCTTTAAATTACCTGATGATAAATATGGAAGATTAGGCTGAAGATGGTCATTAGGAGCACGTTCTACCCTTAGAGAGGACGTGAGTTCAGTTCCCAAAACCCGTATCAGGTGGTTAGCACCTCCTGTAACTCCAGCTCCATGGGCTCCAACATCTTTCTGTGCCTCCTGAGGTACCTGTACACACATACAAACACATCATTAAAAATTAAATTTTTTAAAAATAAAAACAGTTTTAGGTTTGGAAAGTTGAATCGGTGGTTATTCTTCCAGAGGACGCAGATTCAGGTCCCAACATCAACATAGTGTTCACAACCATCCGTAACTCTGGTTTAGGAGACCTCACACTCTTTGCTGGCCTCAGTGTTCTATCCCTGCTGTTGCTCGCAGCCAATTGGATGTTTCCTAGCTCTTCTAAACAGCTGCCATGAACACTCTGGTGTAGTCTCCTGAGAATGCCAGCCTTGTAGATTCCCTCAAGTATTGTTGAGTCATAACGCAAGTGTTCAACATTGGTAGACAGTGTATCTAGCCAATGTGACTGTCCCAATATCTGTCCCCACTGCCCTTCATTTGGCTATCATTCTTTTTGTTGCTCTTTATTTTAGTTATTCTGGTGGATATGGACATATTTTGTTGTTTTGTCTCTGATTATTAATGAAGTTAGTGGGTTTTTTTTATTATTATTATTTTCAGATTTCCAAACTGGGAATGTATTTGTTTTCTTTATAGCAACACAAAAATAATTTTAAAGTTATATAAAGTTAGGGTGGCATTGTATCAAAGTTAATGTATTGATGAAATCTCCTTGAGATGGGAGGCTAGATTTCTCTTTTCATTCATGTGTGGGCTGGTATTTCTCATCTTCCTCCATGTTTGCTCACGGTAAGAAAAGCAGCCGAGTATAACTGAGGTTAGTCACTCAGCTTCTGAACTTCGTTTTCTCACTCACAACAGAGATGGGATAGATTCCTTTCTAGCACTAGTATCCAAAAATTGTGTGATTTCAAGTTAATGTTAATAAAGATACTTTGTACTTCACATTTATCTGCACACTTTGGGTTTCTGGAGCAAGAAGCAGTCTTGAGAGCAGAAAGCCCTTCAGATCTCTCACTGCTGCTCCTGGATGATGTGGCCTTGGTCCCTCTGTTCAACTTGTGTGTGTCTCTCTCCAGCACATAGACTTTCCGATGCCGTGTCCACTCCAGATGTTTGAGATGTTGGTGGTCCCTGAACAGGAGTACCCTCTGGTTTGTGTTGGGGTCAGCAGAGGACGAGACTTCAACCAAGTGGTTCGATTTGAGACTGTCAATCCAAATTCTACCTCGTCATGGTTTACAGAATCAGGTTTGTGATCGTTGTGTAATTATTAAAGCCACTGCATTGGTTGTTTTAAAGGCAATAAGTGTTCTGTATTTTCCAGCAAGCAGAAACTGCATAAAAAGCCAGTCTTAAATAAACAAGAAGAGATAACATGCTCTACTGTTCAGTTAGTGTGTTCAACACATTTTAAACAATTTGATTGAAAAACAGATACATAGAAAGTACATACAGTGTTTAAATGTGGAAATGAGTTTCGTGTGTGAATCTGATTAGGTGTCTTGATTATTTGTACATTATTGTGGCCAAATACATACCAAGAACAACTTAAAATTCATTTTGGCTCATGACTTCAAAATGCTTCAGCCACCATGGCAGGGAAGCCTACTAGAGCAGAGCAGTTCTTGACAACGGGAGCATATGATGAGCTCCCATTCAGATCATGACAGACCAGAAGTCAGAGAAGAAGACATGAGGTAGGAGACAGGCTATTATCTTGAGAGCCCTGTCCCTGTTGGTGAACTTCCATCATCAAGACCCCTCCTTCCTAAGGATCCCACAGCTTCTCAAAATAGCACCACCAACCAATCAGGAGCAAGAATAAAACATGAGGGGCCAGCAAGGAGGCTTGGTGGGTAAAGGTGCTTGCTGCCAAATGTGATGACCAGAGTTCTGTCCCAGGGACCTACATTGCAGAGCACTGACGCCTACAGGTTGTCCTCTGCTCTCCACACACACAAGTAAAATGTAAAATGAAAGGTTTAAGACCTATACCAATTGAAGACATTTCAGGTTCAGACCATAACCATATATATTTGTTAAGTGTTTTTCATAGAAGCACTCATGTCTTAGCATAAAATGAGGTAGATACCAGTGTGGTCTTCTGATTTTTGAGGAATACATTACTTAAAGTCATGCACTTCAGACAGCTGTGCTGTGTGAACTCCTTTAGCCAGTAGCCTTTAAGATACTGGCCCACTCTGGGCATGGCCATATGTACTGTATATACAGATGTAAAAACATGTGCAGCTCCTTGGCTGCTGGATTTGGGTCCTGTTCCCCTCTTGTGCAGAGGATTGCTGATCTGTGAGTATGCCTCTAAATAAAAAACTTTATTATACTTCATTCTGAGGTAGTGTGGGACTATTTTATTATAATCAGCAACATCTGGCCCCCCCCAAAAAACGGTGGAATCAGGGAGATGCCATGTAGCTGCCAAAGGAGAAAGACGCCCTTACCAACAACAAGCCTCATGGTAAAATACAAAATAATAAAAATGGATTACTTTAAAATATGAGTTAGTTAATAAGAAACCTGAGCTAATAGGCTGAGCAGTATTTTAATTAATATAGTTTCTGTGTGATTATTTTGGGTCTGGGCAGCCAGGAAATACCAAGTGATCTCTATCTACACAGCTGTTTATCTTGAAGGCCACAGATAAGGTGTGGTCACTTCTGTAGGCTGCTGGTGTGACAGGGTAATAGAGTGCACAGTTGATGCACAGCACACACAAAGCCTGGTGTTTTGGTGGCTGCTGAGAAGGCACAGCAATGAAGAGCATATACTGCTCTTGCAGAGGACCCAAGTTTGGGTCCGAGCACCCATGTCAGACAGCTCACAACCACCTGCAACTCCAGCTCTAGGGGATTTGACACCTTCTTCCAACCTCCAAGGGAACCTACATTCATGTGTACACATCTCTACACATAAATGCATAATTAAAAATAAAATCTTAAAAAACACACACACAAAGCCTGGCGTCTAATCCCAACCACTCTTTCCCCCCCTCAAAATCTAGAAATGACACACATTTCTAATAATTTTACTTTAAAAAGGCTATATTAGTATTTCCAACTGAATCATGTTTCTCAAAAACCAAGTAAAAGTTTAATATATGAGCAAATAGTCTTCATATTTTATAGTGCTTTCCGTCTCTTTTCACACTAATTTCTAGAGTTTTACCTAACTCAGTTGTTTGGTGTTACTATTCACAAGAAGATCGAGTCTTTTTGACGACCATAGTAATGAAGCAGCCATTCACAGCTGCCAGAGGCCAAGCATGGAGGTGTACACCGAGAGTCCCAGCACTTAGGCTGAGTCAGAGAAACGGCTACCCTGGGCTACATAACCAGAACTTAGTCTCAAAAAGAAATATTTTTAAAAAAATATAGACATTTAGTAAACTTATATTTTCAAGTATTTAAATATAAATTTTACCTTTTTAGTCACACTGCATCACTTTAGTAAGGATGTCAGTAGAGTAGTTAGCAAAGGCCAGTGCTTCCCAATGTGAGCTCCATCAGTGTACTCCTAGGCCCCAGCTCCAGAGTGCATCCTTTGGTAAACCACAGTCAGTGCTGGTGATATTAAAGGAGACCACTGTGCTTTTTTCTTTTTTTTTAAGATTTATTTTTACTTTTTGGGTTTTTTTATTATTATTTATTGAGCTCTACATTTTTCTCTGCTCCTCTCCCCCTTTCAGTTCTCCCCCCAAGGTCCCCATGCTCCCAATTTACTCAGGAGATCTTGTCTTTTTC
>LOJH01006110.1:7503-21827 GCA_001685095.1 Ellobius talpinus | reverse complement strand
GATGGTGGGGGTGGGGGTGCTGCTTACCTGAGATGAACAGTACAAAGTGCCTAGGCCACATGAAAAGTGAGTGTAAGTGTCTAACCAGAAAACCCACTAAGGAAAGGATCCACACTGCAATCTAACAAGGGGGAAGGAAATACTACCTAATAACAGGACTGTAAAAACACTCCAAAGCTCAGCAAGCCGTACTAACCTTATGCTATGGTTTGAATGTTCCCTCCCCAACTCATACTGAAAACTAACTGCCCGTATAATGGGGGCCTCTAGGAGATGATTAGGCTATGAGGGCACTGTGCCCATGATAGGATTAATATCATTATCACTATTACAATGGGCTCCATATAACAGAAGGAGCTTTGTTATAAAAGTGAACTCTTTTCAGTATGTTATCTTATTTGCCCTCACTGTTCCCAAATAATCCGTCCCACCAAGTTCCCATGTAGCAAGAAGGTCCCGCTGAGGACTTTAACCTAGGGGGTCGCACATCTTCCAGAACTGTGAGCAACTGATTCATTTTCTTCATTTTCTTTCTATAGGAAACAGCAACACTAAGATGACTTAACTTTTTTCTTTTTTTCTTCCTTTCTTTCTTTCTTTCTTTCTTTTGGTTTTTTTAAGACAGGGTTTCTCTGTGTAACAGCCCTGGCTATCCTGGAACTAGTTCTGTAGACCAAGCTGGCCTTGAACTCACAAAGACCTACCTGTCTCTGCCTCCCAAGTGCTGGGATTAAAGGCATGCACCACCACCACCAAGTGACAACTTAATTTTTTATCTGATCTCTAAACATATGCAGAGATGTAATGAAATAAGAGATTACACAGAGAACACATAAGGGATATTATGGGCTCTTAATGTGCACAATTCATGAATTTTGAACAAAGCAAGAAAACAGAATTCAGGTTTCTAACTTGAGGAAACACAATCATCAATAATGGAATAAACTACAGGTACCATGTACCTGATGAGATACACTGAAGACAGAATGTCACCTTTACAGCATTACTGTGTAAATTTCCAATCCATGTCTAATTATGAGGAAACTACCAGATAAATCTTGACCGTTCCCTTCCTTCTCTTTGTTCCCTAGGTTGTGATGCAACCAGATCAGCTCCAGTGCACATCCCTACCATGATATGCCTCCTCCTCACAACCCAAAAGCAATAAAGCAAACAGAACAGGTCATAGACTGAAGACTTCCAAACTGTGAGCCAAAGCAACCTTTTCTCTTCATAAGTTAGTGATCTTGGTGATTTGTCAGAAACAAAAGGCCAACATAGTCCCCAGCTTACAGTATCTCAGTTTAATGATGTTGGGACTCTACAGTGAGTGGCACAAATCCATATTCCCAGTGCTGGTCCTAGCCTAGCAGTGTGCCATCAAGCACTCGCTGGAGATGCTGTGCATTGAGAAAGAGCCACAGCTCCCTGTCAGTTGTACAGTCATGAGGGAAATAACTGACACTCTGCAACATGCTGTGTTGCTAAGTAGTGATGCTTGGCAGGCTGGATTATTCAGTGCAGTTTTGACTTATCATGAGTTTTTCAATATGTAAGGACATCATGAGTAAGGAGCATCAATGGGTCCTTCTTTGAAAAACTGGAATCAACGTTTCACCCAGCACTAGGGAGGCAGAGGCAGGCAAATCTCTGAGTTTGAGGTGGGCATGGTCTCTATAGCAATTTCCAGGACACCAGGGCTACAGTGATTGGCACCTAGGAATTGAAAGGGGTAGAGAAAAAAGAAGAGGAGGGAAGAGGTAGTGCTGGTGGTGATGGCAGCCTTAGCGATTGTGGTGGTGGTGATGATGGGGTCACTATGTTTGAGCACATGGTCCTAAATGGTGGTGCTGTTTGGGAGAGTTGTGAAATCTTAAGGAGGTGGGGCCTGGCTGGCAGAGGTAGGTTAGTGCAAGCAGGCCTCAGGAAACACAGCCCTGATTCTGGTCCCATCTCTGGATCGCTCTATCTTGAAACTTTTCATTCCTTTATCTTGACTGCAGACAACTCATCCCACACAATTCATCATGTATGTTCATGCTGGAATCTTCCTTAATAATCAGAGGGAGTCAATACCACTCCTCTCCACAGTGGTCATGTTCAGTCTGCTCCTGAATCCATTTCTAGAGCTACTATCTGCAGAGCCCATGTGCAGGATGCAAAGTTCACATGACAAATTCTTAACTTTGGTGTGATGCTGGCATTCCAGTCCCAACATCAGGCTTGCTTACACTGACCCTCTCCTCCAGGACAGACTGCACTGAGGTATAGTCTCCACCCACGGATGTTATCATAAACAGAACAATGTTCCCTCAGCTATACCTCAAAACATCCACAGCCAGCTACAAGATCAGCGTCAGCGTTTTGTCAACTTGACACCAACTACAGTCATCTTGGAAGAGGAAACCTCGATTGAAAGAAGAACCCAGCAAAAGAATGTAGAAACTCTGTGGGTCATTTTCTTGATTAATGATTGGCGTTCGAGTGCCCAGCCCACTATGAACAGTGCCCCATTGGGCAGATGATCAGGGCTGTATAAGAAAGCAAGCTGAACAAGCCAAGAGAATGCATGAATGCAAGCCAGTAGGCAGCCTTCTTCCATGGCCTCTACTTCAGTTCCTGTCTCCAGGTTCCTGCTCTGACTTTCCTCAGTGATGGGTTGATTGTTACATGTAAGCCAATTAAACCCTTTCCTCTCCAAGTTACTTTTCACTGTGGTGTGTCATCACAGCAACAGAAACCAAACTCACACAGCTACTTCACATGCAGAACTCCGCAGACAGGATTCAGGATCTTGCCACTGAAACTTTGCTATGCATATCCCCAATTATGCAGACAGGTCTGATTTAACCAAAGGTTACTTAGGAGATGAGAACTAGGGTTGGCATAGTCACAGAAAAGATTACAGCACCAACAAAAGCTGGAAGGATGGTAATGCTGGGAAAGACCACAAGTCAAAGAACACAGACAACTGCAACAAGCTCAAGGTGTCAAGGAATGGATTCCCTCCTAGAAATTCCAGGAAGAACACGGCTCTGCCATCACCTTGAACTTATCCCATTAAAACTCACTTCAGGATCTCGCTCTCCAAAACTTCAAGAGAATACAGTTTATATTGCATTAAGTCAAAAAGGTTGTGGTCATCTCTTATAGCAGTCATAGGAAGCTAACAGTGTCCTCATATGTCACAGTATATATTATAATACCTTGAATGCAAGTCAAGCAGGTTTTCCAGACCTACAGAATCAGAAGGGAGTGGTGTCTTAATAAAAGCATTTAAAGCATCACTATGAGCAAACATTATTAATAGTGCTACCAGTAAAAATTTACCCTTATCATCTTATTGTAATGTAACAGGCAGCTCCCCAATCTGCCCCTAAAGAAGTCACAGAACTTGAATCTGAATAGCTGTATCTCAGTTTGAAACTCAGTGTCCTTTTTACAGACTGTTCCTCGCCTAGCATATGAAGGCTTTCTTTGCTGGTAAAGCATCAATGATTCTGCAGAGGTAAACCAGAATTTAAAGAGTTTTTAAATCTCTTATTGCTAACCAAAACCTATAACCCAGGCACATTTTCCTACTGTTATTTAGTTAAAATCTCACTCACCACTTGGTTGAATTTTAGTCTGCACAGCTGCTGAGGAATGATAAGCCAGCAATAGGCTCAGTGGCTCCCATGTGTCTTAAGAGCACCATCCCTACAACGTCGCACAGCCAACCCCTACTGCAGCTGCACCTGCCCACAGCCAGTGTTTCAAAGGGGTTCAAGAACTAAATGTATCATTCCATCTTCATCCTACATCTAGCTAGCACCAGTTAGAATGCACGGCAGTGTGCTTCTGGCTCCATGATGGCTGCAGGTCTCAGTTAAGTCCGGGGACTACCGCAGGGCCCCTGAAGAGCTCAAGAGAGAAGTCCAAAGCAAGGCATGGCTGTGACCCAGACTTCATCCACACCTGACCACAGAAAACCAAGTCACATTCTTAAGCCTGGCCATTCTGCATTGCCAGGATCTCGTAAAATCACAGTGCTGCAATTGTACTCTAAACTTTTGGCCTAAATTTATTTCCCTTCTGTCTTCCTTACCAGAACCATATGAATGTTACTTAATACCCAAAGCAGTCTAGAGCCACACAACAGGACTTCTTTTGTTCCAGACTCTCAAAACCTCTTTGTAATGCATCCCCATATTACAAGAGAGCCACAGCCTCCTGAGCCACACCCACAAGAAGTGAGGACTTATCTCCTGGGGCAGCCTCCTGGTTGTGAAGCTGGTTTGGTTTGCTCCACCCCCTTACACCCCACCCCCATCTCCGCCTCCATCTCACTGCTTCTGTTTGTTCTGGCTTTAGGAGCCATTATTAATATACCCCCTGGTAATGTGTCTGTACCTAAAGGTTTTCCCATCCTCTATACAGGAGTGTCTAGACAATGGTTGATCTATTCCAAGCCTTGGAGGGGGACATTGGACAACACACATAGGCCTTTGCAGTCTTTGAGTGACTTTGACTTCATTTAGTTTTTCAATGCTTAAGGTTGCAGAGTGCATCACCCCTGTACAACACATTTACTGTTATTTCTTGTATCTGTTCAATTTATGCTTCATTTTGGACCTGCTAACTTCAGATTAAGAATGCCTAATGTAAAATACATGGTGTTTTGTTCTTTCATTTTAAATGCCATTTGGCAGTATGTTAAAAGCATTTAGGAAAAAATCTCAGCCATGTAACCCTGTTTTTATCTACAAACTAGCCTGCACCTTTTAAATGCCCATCCCCTCTCTGCTTTACTTGGAATTTAGCAATTTTCTTTCCATAGGAAATACGAAAGTTTTGTTGGCATATGCTCTTTGTCTACAATTAATCCTAATCTTTTTTTTTCCTCACCATGTTAGTCTACTTTGCCACAACACTAGCACAGAAGAGTATCTCACACAATAGAAATTTTCTCACGGTATTGGAGGTGAGAAATCCTACATCAGGATGCCAACAGCGGTCAGGTTCTGGGGAAGACTCTGCTCAGATGCCAACAACAGTCAAACTCCGGGAGGACTCTGCTTTTGACTTACAGAGGGCCACTTTTTTGCCAACATTCACACAGCAGACAATGAGACAGGAAGCAAGCCTCAGAGTCTCTTCCTACAGGGGACAATCTTCTAAGGACCCCATCCTCAAGCCCTCATATATACCCAGGAATCTCTCAGTGTCCCATACCCAGTGCCATTACACTGATAATGAAAGTTTTAGCATACAAATTCTTTAGGGGATAGATTCCAAATCACAGCACTTCCATCTAGGGGTCTTCAGATGAATCCACAGGCAGCTCTTCTTCACTGAGCAAGTAGAGATAAACACCTGCAGGGGCTCAGGCCCAGTCTAAATGCTAGGTATTTACATATGAATACACAGAATGACTGTTACTGGCAGTCCCATTATTCCCAGACCCTAACTGTAAATGACTAAATACACCTTCATCTTCTGGAGGAACATTCTAGGACACTCAAAGAGTTTCTGAAACTTCAGATAGTAAAAAATCCTGATTGTGGCATATTCATCTTGTGTATACATTCTTATGGCAAAGCTTAATTCATAAATTAAATATAGCAAGCAATTAATAACAAATAATAAAATAGAATGACTCAATAGGATAAATACACTGGGATAAAATTGCCCACATCACTAGCTTTGTGCCCTTCGGGTTACTGTTAAAATAAAGATCACCTGAACATACGCAATATGATGCTGTGACAGATTTGGAAACAATGACAGCCACTAAAGGACCTAGTGAGCAGAGAGTGTATACATACAGCATACAGACACCAGACCTAAAGGAGATTCGTACACTATAGGAGAGAGCAAGACAACAGAAGATTTCATTTTGCTGCTAAGAATAGCATACAATTTAAACTTCTTTCTGGAATTTTCCAACTAGTATCTTTGGACTTACACTCTGCTGTGTTGACTCACCGCAGCAGCCATGGAGATGTGACACTCAGACTTCCCTTCCAGAGAAGCACAGTTGATTGTCAGCTCCCAGCAGCCACTTGGGACTCACCACGGATTTTCGTGCTGAGCTGTGTGGATCTGCCAGTGCCTAAGGGTAAGAGGTCTGGAGTCGGGATTTTTTCCTGCCAACCTGGGGTTTCTATAACACATAACTTTGCTCAGGGAAGCCCCACCCACCCAGCCACAACCTCCTCATAACTGCACAATGGGCTAGAAATTTATCTCCCGCCCTTTTTCCTCCCTGTTTTACTTTTATAGATATGCAATGAGCAGAGGTTCTCTCTGCCATCTGCTGGTCCCCATTATGATCTCAATCTGAAATGTCCCCAACAGGCTCGGGTGCTGAACACCTAAGCCTTCAGCTGTAGACATTATGTGTATGTTCGAGGGACTTCAGAAGGTGGAGCACCACAGAAGGAGGTCAATGGATAACTTTTCCTCCTTTAAGATCTCTTCTCAGATACGTAGCCACAACAAAAGCAAAACTGATAAACTCCCACACCAATATTCCCCCAACTCATTTTTGTACGTCAAACCCAAACTTGCAATATGCTTCTCAGAAGAGCAAAAACTATGCAGCAAGTAATTCCATATAATACCAAAGGGCTCCTGTACCTCCCAAGTCAACGATACATCTTTCTGGGGACAAATATCCACCTGTGATATGCAACTAACCAAAGGGTAGAATAACTGTTCTCATAAAGTAAAATTGAGACTAAAAGAAGGTGGGGCTCACTTTAACTCAACGCCCGTGCATCTGCCGTGTGTCAGGTGCTGTACAATGTACACAAAAGATGCGAAGACAAACACAAGATGACAGTCTCCTGTTCTCAAGGAGCCTGGGGACAATCTGAGTTCTTATCTTTTCCTTGGCATTCCTCATCATTCATTTTAAACCATTTCCTTAAGCTCTTTATGTACATATCTTCTGTTTGTGCATATATATATATATGTATATAAAGATATATATAGCATATCTTTGTGTGTGTGTGTGTGTGTGTGAAAACTGGGTGAGAAAAAAATGACTTCAGGTAACTCTTCTGAAATCTTTACTTAAAACATAATTTGACATTATAAGTAAACATGGTATCTCCTGCCTACAGTCTCAGAATCCACTCCTTAGACCTTAAAGTAAAAATGCCAAGACATTTTGTCACTGAATCTTAAGATCTTTTAAAAAGACTTGCTTGGTGTTCACCCACAGAGATGCCTTTCCATACTCCTGAAGAAAGCAGAGTGAGGCCACAGTCTATTCACCCAGCCTCGTAACAAAAACAAACCCCCATCATCTTATTGCTTTTCTTTTTTTTTCTTATTGTTGCATTGTGAAATACAGAGTAAAGGGGAAATACAGTTTACAGAATAGGATAAACTCTACATGAATTCCAGTCAAGCTACAAACTAGTGTTGTTGGTTTGTCTTTTACTCTTTTGACTCTTTGGACTCTTGGCTTTTTTAGGGGGCCCACCACCCAGCTCCCGAATAAATCACAAACGGAGACAATATTTCTTATGAATGCCCAGCCTTAGCTTGGCTTATTTCTAGCCAGCTTTCCTTAACTTAAATTATCCCGACTACCTTTTGCCTCTGGGCTGTTCTCTTTTCTTACTTCTGCATGTCTTACTTTTACTATTACTCTGTGCTGGCTGGGTGGCCCCAGGATCCTCCTCTCTCGTTCTATCTTGCTCCTTCTCTTTTTCATGCCTCCCTCCTACTCCAGAGTTCTGTTTCTGTTTATTCTCTGCCTGCCAGCCCCGCCTGTGCTTGCTCCTGCCTTGCGACTGGCCGTTCTGCTCTATCAGGTGTTTTAGACAGGCAAAGAATCACAGCTTCCCAGAGTTAAATGCAGCATATAAACAAAAGCAGCACTTCTTTACACTGTTAAACAAATAGTCTAAAGCATAAACAAATGTAACACACCTTGAAATAATATCCCACAACAAACTAGAACATTACTGTATCTTTATATAAAGCTCATTTCCTTCCCCACCCCCCCTTAAGAGTTTCAACCTTACACCTCCGACGTTTTAGTCTAGATAAACTTCAGACATTACAATCATACTGTTAGATATATGTAGCGATCTCCCGGCTTAGATTCACTAGATGCTGATAGTCTCTCATTACTCATTACTCCAAGTTGTGACAACCAAAAATATCCCTTATATGTTGCCATGGATCCCTGTGGAGCAAAGTAGCTGTTGAGAACTGCTGCCTTAGAAACCACCACAAGCTGAACTTTGCTTGAAGTTTATGCGAGTACATGTACTTTTCTATGACTTCTTCCTCTCAGCATGTTTATGAGATGCACCCATGGCGTGCTATGCCTACATTGTTTTCACTGCTGTAGGGTGAACTACTGTAGAGATTTTAATGAGAATGCCCCCCCATAAACTCTTAAGTTTGAATAACTGGTCCCTTGATGGTGGAACTGTTTGGAAGGATTAGGAGGTGTGGTCTTGTTGGAGGAAGTGTGTCACTGGGGGCAGGCTCCGAGAATTCCAAAGCCCACACCATTCCCAGTTAGCTCTCTCTGCTTCATGCTTGTGGTCAAGATGGGAGCTCATAGCTACTGCTCCCGTGCCATGCATGCCTGTCTGCTGCCATGCTCACTGCCATGATGGTCACGGGCTCTACCCTCCAGAACTGTGAGCCCCAAATTAAACACTTTCTTTTATAAGTTACCTTAGTCATGATGTTTCATCACAGTAGCAGATATGTAACTAAGACAAATACTAATGAAAATTCCATGATTCATTTAATCCAGTTTATTATAGACAGACAGTTTTATACTTTTGATACTTTGCATCTATAAATACTTCCACTAAAACCACTCCCTACATAGGCCTTGTAGATAATTTCTTTAACGCTTTATATACCTAAGAGCAGAATTACTTACAGAAGATGCTCATGTTTGACTGAGTTATATTCCAAAACTGGGCAGTGGAGGACAATTCCCAGCATACCACATGTTCTTCAACACTTAGTCCTTCACTGACTTATTTTCTTAATGACATTTGGTACTATGAAATATACCTTGCCACCATACAAACACCACTTCCCCAAACAGCAGATGAGACCTGGCTATACTCAGACATGCTCTATATGAATAAAATGAGACCAGGAGAGCACAACTAAGTGTTTGTACCCAAGAACTGGCTTCGTTCCCCTCGCTGTAGTTCTCTTCTTTAATGAAAATATGCTCTATTTGGATATCTGCTTCATGAGCAGGTGGTTGAATTTCTTCCTTCTATCTGGCTTTTTCCTAAGCTAGATCATAGGAGAAACAAGGATAGTAAGACATGGGGAATGCCGTGTTGTCCTGAAAGCTTAAGCAGACACTCCATTTTCAACTGCAAAAGCATCATTTTTGTGATTTATGCTGGGCAGTGGAGGCACATGTTTTAATCCCAGCACTCAGGAGGCAGAGGCAGGTAGATCTCTGTGAGTATGAAATCAGCCTGGTCTACAGAGTGAGTTCCAGGACAGCCAGGGCTGTTGCACAGAGAAGACCTATCTTGCAAAACTTAAAAAAAAAGAATGTGACTTATGGTGTTTTAATTACATTTGCTTTAGGTATTATTTTTATAACTAATTTCAATGCTAAAGTCTTTGACATAGTTTATATGTATGTATGTAGAGATGGATCACATGGGTGTGTGCATATGTGCATGTGGGTGTGAACATGTGCATGCAGGTGCACCAAGAGGCCAGTTGGTGTCTGCTATATTCCACAATGGCTCTCCACCTTTTTATTCCTTAATTTTCACTACCCTGAAGTTAAGTTAGGTTATGTTTTCTTTTGTAAGAGTCATTCATTTTCATTTTATAGATGTTTGTCTGCATGTATGTCTGTACACCATGAGCATGTAGTCCCTGGGAAGGCCAGGAGAGGGTGTCGGATCCCCTGGTGCTGGAGTTACAGATTGTGAGTCACCACGTGAGTGCTAGGAATTGAACCCAGATCCTCTGGAAGATTAGCCAGTGCCGTTAACCACTGAGTAATCTCTCACCTCATTTTACCTCGCCTCTCATCCCTCCACCTTATTGTTTTGAGACAAGACCCCTCACTGAACCTGGAGCTCACTGACTGACAAGGCAGGCTATCCTAAACCTCCCTCCCTCGGTGCTGGGATTCCAGGTACCTAATGTCACACCTGAACTCAGGTCCTCAAACTGGAGCAGTGGTCACTTTACTGAATGAGCCATCATCTCCCCAGCCCCTCTGACACAGTTTTAATTAGCACTTGTTTTAGTTCAGTTTTCATTAGATGGTAAGTGTCTACAATCCTTGCAACAGACAGAAAGGAAACCAGTACCAAGAGAAACATCCATTCACAGAACACACTGAAAGGGCTCAAGTTTGAGAGGCTGAAGTCCTTGATCTCATGATTATACACTGATTATCTCATCATCAATGCATGTCGCACAGACACTGTCCCAAATCAATATTAAGTTCCTAAAACTCATGCCCATCCCCAAACTGTACACACTGAACATGAATGCTGGATGTTCTGCCTTTTTTTCTTTAAGCTGGATATTTTTAGTACACTAAATTGGTACATAGTCAAAATAACCCTAGTTTTATAGAGTTTAACATTGCTATCATGGCTTAGTGTTGTCAAGTAAAAGATTCTCCACAGGTTTACAGTGCCACAAATTTCACCTTGTGTGGTTGCATTTGCTGTACCACAGAAGACACAAGTAGAGGGCTCCCGAGATTCCCATGGTGGTGAAAAGATGGCTTTGAAAAGTGACTCATTCAGAAGGCCAACCAGTCATACCAAGCTAATTCTAACAAAGACTCCCATAATTCAGTATGAGGGGAAGTTGGTAAGAAAGATTGGAAAGCAAAAGACTATTTGCGTAGATATTTAAATAAACAGAATGGAAAATCAAACTGAGATGATAACTGATTGGATAAAGTCACTGACTCAACAGAACTTTCCAAACATTCCAAACATTCCCTGGTACTATAATTAAAATAAATGGCAGGTCATTTAATGTTAGCAATCACTTAATAGTAAGTTCTCATTATCATAAACTGCAATACTACTAGGCTTATTTTTAATGAATGTATGACTGAGCTATCCTGGGGCAATGCCACTGGTTTCCTCAAGTCAGGAAGCCGAAAATGCTCATGAACTTGGCCAACATCCATTCTTTCCATCTATCTTTGGAAATTATTCAGTGCTATACCTTTGTAACATAATAGTTATTTAATAACTCAGTAAGCTGGAAAAAGTCATTTTTCCCTATTGAAAATATTAATTGTATTCCACCCAAATAAAAGATTGTTTGTCAGCCTTCCTTGGAGGCAGGTGTCATGTGACTAAGCCTGGAAATGAAATATAACTAAAAGATGACTAGGAAAATTACTCTCTAGCCTCCCCCCATGTCCTTTCTTCTCTTCTGTTCTACTTCTGCTATCTGTAGCTGACATCTACTCTCTGGTGACAATCCTGACTTGCAATGGGCACACAGAGAATGACAAATACACAAGGCTGAGTGAGCCTGAAGATGACAATGGCAGGAGCTACTATGCCTTTATTGTCCAGACTTTGGGCAGTAACCAGAAAAATACCTCTACCTTGTTTAAGGACTTCTGCACACATCTCTCAGCCCAACCCAACCCAAACTGATACAGAGCAATGTTGTCTTTTAAGCAGTATGTCCATGAGGCCAGATAAGAGAGCTTCCTATTTGGGAGGCTCACAAATGCCTGTAATTCTAGCTCCAGGGGATCTAATGCCCTCTGTGGTTCCATACGTGTGCACACGCACGCACACAAGCACACACACACACACACACCATACACATAAATCAATCCTTTAAAAAGTATGTGCTCTAGTGTGGTGGGAATAAGAAACAGCCCCCATAGACTTGTGAATCGAACACTTAATCCCCAGCAGCTGTATTTGGGAAGGTGATGGAATCATTAGGTGGGAGAAGCCTTGCTAGAGGAAGTACATCACAGGGTCAAGCTTCCATGGTTTACAGCACGGTTCCACTTCCTGTCCTCCCTCTCTGCTTCCTGTGCATGACAATACGATTGGCCAGATGCCTGCTCCTGTGGCTACCTTTCCTTGAATGTTGCCATGCATTCTCCACCATGAGGGACTCCATCCCTCCGGAACCTTAAGCCAAAGTCTACCCTTTTCTCCCCTAACTTGTCTTTATCAGGGTGTTTTTTATCACAGCAGCAGAAAAGCAACCAGTCTACCCCCAAACCACAAGAAAGGATGCCAGCATTTGCCAGTAAACTCTTAACGTGCTGTGTCTTTTAGAGAGAAATAGTTCATTTTGGATCAGGGAGAACCTACTTTCCACCCCCTTCCTTCTCACAGCCCCCTAAAGTTCAAGTGCTGCTACTGCAACTGCCAAAACTATCCAGAAAAACCTCAGCATCCTTCAGGTACCGTTTTCCTGAGTCGTGAGCGCCATTACTTCATTCTTCTCTCTCTAACCTCTAATCCTCATAAATACTGCCAAACCCTATAACATCCTGCCTCAGCCCAGTGGCTGTCCACCACTCAGACCCCAACTCACCCTAACAACGGTATTTTCGGATGGCCTCTTCCCTCTAATTAGTGCGAGGTGGATATGAAGAGGCACTTGAAAGCCAAGCATCCTTTAATCGTGGGATAGCAACCGCCAGTAAATTTGACATAATTCTACCTCATGTTCTTCTCCTGCTCAGGACTGTTTGAAAAGACACCGTAAATCTCTGGAGCAGAAGACAGCTCAGAATAAAGGATTGTGCACATAACTATTTCCAACAAGAGACAGAAGAGCTGGATAAACTCTCACCCTAGAGCCCCAAAGTCATTGTTCACAAATCCACACCTGGTCTGGGCAGGGGAAGAACTAAGGAACATTATTTCAAAAAAAAAACAATCACATCTTCTTTGCTATTCAAACCAAGGAAAGTGTGGGGGTTGAGGAGGGGGAGACAGATTGTCAAAAACAAACCACAGATGGGTTCAAATATCTTAAGACAGGTCTACTTAAAAGTGTGCAAAAGAGAAATACAGAAAAAAAATCAAATTAATGTGATTACTTAATCTTTCGGTTGTTTTCCTTAAGAAATTTTACAGGTGTCTCAGTGTTTCTTCACATGCTGTGAAGACACATCATGACCACAGCAACACTAATAAAGGAGAAACATCTTATTGGGGTGGCTTACAGTTCAGAGGTTCAGTCCATTATCATTATGGCAGGGAGCATGGTGGCATGCAGCAGACATGGTGCTGGAGAAGCAGCTGAGAGTCCTACATCTTCCAGGCAACAGGAAGTCAACTGTAACACTGTGAGTAGCTTGAGCATAGAAAACCTCAAAGCCTGCCCCCACAGTGACACACTTCCTTCAACAAGGCCATAGGGACTCTGACAAAGCCACACTTCCTAGTAGTGTCACTACCTATTAGATTATGGGGGCCAATTACACACAAACTAACATAAAAGGTAACCATGAAAAGAGTGGAAGAAAAAACTTCAACAAGATAACAGAAAATAAAAGCAATTTAGCATATAGTACAAAAACAATCTGATGTTAAAATATAATTTCAGTTCTATCAAGGGATGAAAAATCAATGTTTTTTAGAGAGTTGCTTTTAAAATATTTAACATAATGACCAGTTCTAGTTTTGATGTCCTATGCAGTCCTTCATCTTGATATCAAGCAAGATGGTCTTCCTTTACTGTCCCCTCTGTAATTGTGCTTGTTGCAATAATACAAAGTTAGCAGAGCCAAGCCCAGAGTCCTGGAAATAAGATGGGAAAACTGGTAAAACAAGAAAGCAGGAGTGAGCAAAAAGCCCTTGGAATGGGGCCCAGGCTTGGGACACCTGTTTCCAAATACAGTAGTCTAATTAGGCATTTTCTTACATGGGCATCTCTGTACATACAGATGGGCTGGAGGAACAGATACAAGGCGGCATGCAGGCTGTCAAGGGAAGAGCCAAGACTGGTTCCAAGGTACACGAGAACTCTGCAGAAGCATGTGAATGGCACCTCTGAGTAAAGGTCCATCTGCCTTTCTTCAGTAACCACTCGGGATTGGGAAGGCCACCCACTTTAAAACTGGCATGGCCTTCTGTTAGCGCTGTCATTGCAAACATTAACAGTGAGTTACTTAACAACTCCCTTCATAGACTCGGAAGCTACTTCCTCACATGAAAAATAACTTTTGGGGGAAAAAAGCCTCATTACAAAATAAAATTAGGACTCATTTTCAAAATGTGGAGGCTTGCTCCTCAGCATGTATTCTATAGCTTCTTCAAACTGGGAAAAGAATGATGATAATGGACCTGAAAAAAAAA
>LOJH01006109.1:24571-46426 GCA_001685095.1 Ellobius talpinus | reverse complement strand
CTCCTATCGCGCCGGCCCCGGGCCCGCGTGGCCAATCAAGGGGTGCGGGCAGACTTGGCGGGGATTGCGAATCTCGGCGGCAGCATGGGGAAGGAAGAGGCGGCGAGGACGGATGCCCTAGAGGCCGGCAATCCTCCGTTGGCCCCGGGTCTCGCTCTCATTCTCCGGTTTTGGTCACTCAGGGACGCGGAGAGAGAGCAAGCCCGGCGCCCCCTCCCCACCCCGGGTCCAGGCCGATCTCCTGGCCCGGGCCCCCGCACTTCCTGCCGGCTCCACCGAGGCCAGCTGGGCAGGGAGACTCGCCAGGAGTTCATTGTCTGTGCCTCGCCGGCGGGATGCTGGTCCCCAGGGGAGCGCAGCGGCTGCTGTGAGCGCCCCTTGGAGCAGGGCGTCCGGTACCACCCCGGGCAGCCGCGCGGCGGGCACCTGACTGCCTTCCGTACCGAGTCCCCAGGGTGCGTACGTTTATGAGGAGCTATAGATAGCCAAGTACACACATCCCCCTTGCTTTCTATTTCCTCGGAGAGTCCCAGGTTTGAAGGGACCCCTAGAGAGCAGATGCCTCAGGGAGAGGCTGCTGAGAAGGCCTCCAGGTCTTCCCTGTCTCTTTTCCCCTCCCCGGCTAGCTTCTGCAGGCATGGCCTGCTGCTTTGTATCCATTCCAGCCTCTGCCTGGGCGCTTTGGGAGATAGATGATAGAGGAGCAGGATGTCAGCAACCGTGGAGCCCGAAGTCCTGAGGCCCTTGTCCTGGTCCAACTCCCCTGATGACCTCTGGCCACAGCCCAGCTCTGCTCTGAAAAGTTCATTTCCTGGAGGCCCGCGCGGGAAGGCGTTGGGGCCGGCTCCCTTCCTGCCAGTTTTGCTCCTTGGTTGGAATAGCTGGTGCTGAATCTGCACCACGTGGATTTTGAGAACCTTGGCTTCTCCTTCTTCTAAAGCCCCCGGAGAGTCAGGGGCACCTGACCCCACCGAGACTCTCTCTGTCGTCTTAACTCTCAGCACCGGCTCCTTTCTTTCATTTTGAGAGGTGGCTGTAGCTAAGGCACCCCGTCTAGCTTCTCAGTCTCAAACAGCCTGACTTGCTCCCCAGAACTGGAGGTTCCGGAGAGTTCTGATTGTGGGACAAGGAGGCCAGAAGAGAAGACTCCAGAAGAGAAGACTCCCAGAAGACGACAGGGAAGAGGAGATTGGAAAGAAGAGCTTTGCAGTTTGAAATAATATTTAATTTCTTTCCTCTTTCCTCGGCTAACTACTCAGTTCTTGGAGAGGCACTTAAGGCAACCCAGAAGAAAAGTAGGACTGAAATTGCTGGTGGGAAAAGCAGTTTTCTTTAACTGAGGCAGTTGATTTTGAGTCAAACCTATATATAAGAGCAGATTTGTTCGTGTGTGTGTGTGTGTTTGCGTGTGTGTAGATGCAAAGCTTGCCCACATATGACCTAGTCTGTGTCTCCAAACCTCTTATTTTAGAAGGCAAGCCACAGAAAGCAAAGGTAGGACAGATCACAGCAAACAGATGGGTGGGTGTTTCAAACTGCCCGAACCGAATTCTAAAAACACTCCGTGGATCACAGCGAACGACTAGAATTGAGCTTCAGCCTTTCATGAAATGAGCTTTGAAATGACTTTTAACGGGTGGCTGTCCAGAAATGGACGTGTTTATGTGTAGCGGACAAAATTCAAGCAGGGATGGGCAGAGACAGCAAAGTGGCAGGTGGACCAGCCCAGGTGTTTTGAGAAGTTCGGGACATCAGCCACGCGTTACTTTTCCATCCTTGGAGTCCGAGGACCCTTGCCACTCCCCCAACATCCACCCCTCTCTCCAGGGCTCTTTTCTGAAAGCAGCTCCAGCCTTTTTCTCTCTCAGTACTTTGCCTCTGGTTACCTTTACTGAGGTGAATAAGGTGAAGATGTGACCGCTTGTCCAGAGAGGAATTAAGAGAGAAGGTAATTTGAATAGATAAGAATTACAATAGGTGAAAGATTTATTGCTTGTCAAGAACTGCCCCTTTCTTTCAAGCAGTAGTCCACCGGCAGTGTGAAGTGTGGACTATTACACACCAAGGGATGAAATCTTCACCTTTAAAGATTCTTGAAGGTGTTTCTTAAGGAACAGTGGTAGCCTTTCCCATTGTATCTTACTCTGCTCTAACTCTAGTGCTGTGTGTCAGAGCTGACAGAGAGGCATTGTGGACTCCCCCAGTCCAGTGGATTCGGCTGTGAAAGTCGCTTGACCATAATTTGGAATTGATCTCGGAAATCTGAGCGCCCATAGCAGGAAGGAAAGACAGAAATGTAACAATTTTGAATGAATGCTCAGAAAGTGAGATTTGAAAGCTGGGGTATTGCTGCTTTGAAAATCAAACAGGCCTCAGGGGTCACTTCCCACTCTGGACACAACCTCCCTCTGGAGTGGGGTCACTTGCCCCTCAGGATGTTTGTCCTCTTTGGAAAGCTGAGCTCTATAGGGAGGACTCCCAGCAAATGGGAAGGGGGGGTTCCGAGGTAGGAGGGTAGAGAGTGAGCAGCCTGTTTTTCAAAAGCCTTGTGATTTTGTTAAAAAAATACAAAACCTCCAAACCACCCAACAAATCCATAAATGTTACAGAAGTCATTTTTTTTGTATGCCTGTCCTGGTGGTGTGGCAGTTGCAACAATTTGCTCCCTTTGATGATTTTGGCCTCATTCCCTAGGCTGTTGTCATCTCGTTCACTGATGTTATTTTGGACGATGATTCCAGGTAGTTTGGTAACGATTGTCAGCAGGTCTCCTGTCACTCGACATTAAGGAGAACTGTCCATCTCCCTTAGGCTCCATGCAACACTCTCTTCATTCCTGTAGAAAATGAATACACCCCCAGCCTCAGTTAAAAACTTTTTAATAATTTGTACTATTGTTGATTTTCTCCATTTTAGCACCTATCTGTTAATTAATATTAATTAGCACTTAGGTGTGTCCATGCACCGCCCCCCCAGTCCAAAATGACCACCAGTGACTTCCGTACTTTCCCTTTCTTTGTCTTCTCTTGCCAGCCTGAGCTCCTCAAAAGTCCATTTTATAAATTTTGTGGTCTAGGGACTTGGGAACAGTGTAGTTCACCATTGTGCCTGTTTCCATGGAAATAATTGAGATGTAATAAATAGAGGCGTTCTGAGGTTACAGGTTTCTTGATTCGGCAGAGACCACACACAAGTGCAAATGGTTGAGATTTGTTTGGCTAAATGTACATGATCTTGCAGGAAGGGCAAGACAAATCCTTTGTAAATTCCTTAGCTTTCTCTGGGTTCAGGTAGATGACATTTAATCCCAATATTTAATTTCTTCCACACCAATTAGGTTACTGATTCCCAGCTTAGAAGGGCCTGTTTCAATCTAGAAAATATCTTTTATGTCTAGTAATTGCTTTTTAGGTTCTTACACCTGTTTCCTTGCAAAAAACTTAATAAGCAATAAAATGATAACCATGTGCCTCTGGCAGGAGAATCTTGCTAAATGTTTAACTGTGAGGTGTCTAGTGTGCATTCGCCAGGAAAGGTGCAAAATGCCGGTGACTTTGCAGTCATAAAGCAATTCAGTAGAACCAGCCAGCCCTGGCAGTGCTGTGGCACGTTAGCTCAGGAGGCGGGGGACCACACGAGGAGGAAACTGGAGCACACCATCTTAGACGAGTGTAGCGTTCCTAGCTGGAGACAGACAGGCTCCAGATCTGGTTCAGTGTAATAGAAAGTTGCAACAATTGCTATATCGGTAGCCAGCTCTTAAGCTGGTGGCTGTGGAATTCTTCCCCTGATGTTGGATTTAATAGTCTGGCAATTAGATGCATTGATTTCTCTTAACTGTTCATTTGGATGTGTAAATGAAAGGAGCCCACCACTGAGGCTGCGGTGCAGGCTTGCCGCCTGGCTCTAGAGAAGGTTGCTTTAGGTGGTGGTGGGAGGATGAGCCCTCCCACCAATGCAGCATTAGGATGACTTCTCCTTTTAGAATTTGTCATCTTGTAACAAAATGAGCACCTGTTGTTTCAATACTGTACAGATAGAACAAAGGTGTCCACTTTTGTCCGAAAAGTGAAAACATCCTTGTCTGTCAAAGATCCTTCTGGCAGAACATCTCAGTCTCTGTTACCAGACTCAAGTGCATACTTTGACTACTTGTCTGTTAGGTGTCAGAGGGGCCAGTCATATCGCCTTGAGTTCTTCCAGTTTAGAGGCCCCTCCCTCCATCACAGTTGTCCAAGTCCCGTGTAAGTGTACACCCTTTAGGGATCAAGATCACGCTCCTGTGCCCCTTGGTGGGCTGGTGGCTGGGTGGGTTATTTTGGGAAGGATGTATGTAGATAATATACTCTTCATGAACATTAGCCCTGCTCTCTTGCTGCCTTTGAACCTGCAGTTTTGTGTGTTGTCAACTGCAGTTATGCAGGCATTCAGACTGTGTTGAAGTCATGGAACTGGAGGTAGGTTTCCTTATGTCTTGATCCCTTTGCCAAGGTTGGTGAATAGGTTTAGGAACCTGCCTTGTATAGGGATCCTGCATAAAGCAAGCGTGGTCCTTGGTACAAGACTATTGCTCTCATGTCTTGAAAACAGTTGCAATTAGGATTCCTTCAGATGTGTGTGTCTAGTGTACTTGTACAGAGTACCGTGGAGACTTACTTGGGTACCCCGTTACTACAGGTAGCTGGCAAAATTCCCATATGAGTTTGCTGGCAAATTTGACAGTTTCGACAAATGCCTATCAGCGTGTAAGGGCATTATGTCCATAGAATCCTTGGAGTAGCTTTGTACCCAAAATGGCCCGACACAGCCTGCGCTGGTTATATTTTGCATGAAGTTTTTGGCACTGGCTCTTGAAGTTGTAAGCCTGCGGTGGGTTCCAGGAAGGGTGAAGTGAGTGGGGTAGATGAGGATGGCAACTTCTGCTCCCTAGCTTACCTGCCAGGGTCCGGGGCAGCCAGCGATTGGGGCTGCTGTACACTCAGTAAATAAAAATACTTTACCTCCTTTCAAGGCTGCCAATTAGCTGATTGCTCCTCATGGCTGTCTTTAAGGAGAATGGTGCTTTACCTATCTTCTTGTACAAAGGTTTGATTTTTAATGTCTTGTGAAAAGGATTCTCTTTGTCTTGATTGATGTCAGGAATAAAAGCATGATGGTAATATCCCTCTGAAAGCTATTGTATTGTCAGCCCTGGCTGACAGCGGGAGGGCCTCCCAGCGTTATAGATTAGTGCTGTGAAAACACTGACATTTTCTTTGTTACACTGCTGTTGTTCTACTTGCAAAGTCAATTACACAATGTCAGCTCAGTTACGGAGTTGACTCTGGAAGTAGCAATGTTTCTCATTCTCTTCTTAAAGATATAATTTTCCTTTGTTGTTGTTGTTTTCTTTCTTTTTTCACCTGCCTTCCTTCCTGGTTTCTCTCCCCTCACTTGTGTCCATGCCTCCCAGCCCCAGAATCTGCATGCTGGCTAGATTTACACTCCGGTTCGTTTGTGACAAGTCACCATCAAAGAATGCCACATGGTTATTTTGGAATTCTCATTCATATTTGTGTGACTTCTTATGGATACAGTAACTATAGCAGCCAAGATACATGAAAAGCCTGACAAATGAGATTAACGTGTTGATAATCTCATATCAAGTGGCTTGTTTTCTGGATCTGGGGATCATTGAAGTTGGCAAATTCAGTTTTCTTCCTTTTTCTTTTTGTTCAGAGACTGTAACTGAACTTGGTTCTTGGCTCCATAGGACCCTGGCAAAAAGTTTTATTTAATTATTATTATTATTCTTTTTTGAGACAGGATCTCTGTACATAACCCTGTCTGTCCTGAAATTCACTATGTAGACCAGACTGGTCTTGAACTTACAGCGATTCACCTGCTTTTGCCTCCAAAGTGTTGAGATTAAAGGCGTGTGCCACCACACCTGACACTAATTAAATTATTATTATTATTATTTTTTTCCGACACAAGGTTTCTCTGTAGCTTTGAAGCCTGTCCTGGAACTAACTCCCTCTGTAGATCTGGCTGGCCTTAAACTCACAGAGATCCACCCGTCTCTGCCTCCCGAGTACTGGGATTAAAGGCGTGCACCACCACCGCACAGCTTAAAATTTTTTAAAAGACAGGATCTTACTGTGTAGCCCAGGTTGGCTTCTTTCTGCTTTATTTAGCCATCTTGGTACTGAGATGATAGGTTTCCGGCACCACTCTTAGCTGACACTTTTTTCTTAGTATCCGTAAGCATTTGGATGTTGGGGGCTGGAACTCTTACATTTGGGTGACATAGTGTCAGGGTAGAGAGGCCTTAGTAGGAGAATCATGCACGTTGCCCCAGTTCCACTGTAGAGGCCACATCACATTCTGAGGTGGTCTCAGGAGGTGGTTCCAGCCTTTTCTGGACACAGGAGGACTTGGCATCAAAATCTTCTTTCTGAGAAGGAGGAAAAGCTTGGTGTGGCTTCCCAAGGCGTTCTCCCACTCCCACTTTACCGTCCCTGTCTTTTCCTCAGTTCCATAATCTGGTCGTGGAAGACGTAGGCACCTGCCTGCGGAAGGTGGTGGAAGCGTGGCCTTGCTGTTGTTTGACGGAGCATCGCTTGTGAGAAGCTGCCACTGTCCTGGACTCCAGATGACAGGGACCCATCAGGGAAGTCTCTCCTAGGACAGTAATTGTGGCCCCTGAAGTTGTTATTATGAACCACCAGACATGAGCCAGTCAGTATTCACCAGCAATTTGTCAGGACTAATTTTGTTTTTCTCCAATAATTGAAAATTAATGTCTTGAAGTGAAAGCAGATGTTCATGTCATCTTCTGAATTGGGATATAAAATGGGGCTCTGTGGATGTGCTCACTAATTTAACAGCCACTTTTCTCTCCTAGATAATGGGGGTGCTGGGGCTGATATCACTTAAGGGCCAGGGCCTAGCTGAGAGAGAGGAACGATGTGTGAGATGCTCCCATGTTCCTCGCGGGTTTGTTGTCGAGGGAGGACTCATAAGTGAAAGGCTTTCCTTGGGCTGTGGAACTTCTAGGTTTATTTTGTAAGTTTCTTCCTGCGAGACAGTTTGAGGCATTGTGTGGGGACCAAGAGATGCTGCGGCCTGGGGAAGAGCCTGATTTCCTGCAGATGTGTGTGCTCTACTATTGTGTGAGCAAACCTGGTTAAGATTACAAAGTAGTGGCACATATCTTCCATCCCAGGAGGCAGAGGCAGGAGGATCTCGTTGAGTTCTAGGCCAACCTGGCTCATATAGCAAGTTCAAGGCAGCTGGGAATCCATAGGAAAACCCTATAGTTTAGAAGGGACACTGTGCTGGGGCAGGAGCTGCTGACTGGTCTGGTGACCAGTGTTAGGATTAGAGCATTAGCCCTTTCCTCAGGGACACATTGCAGGAGATGGATCCTAGTTGAGCCTGACTAGACCAGGACCCTAGATAGGTAGGGCAAACTCCAGCTACCTGCTAGGACCCAGACAGTCCTTGCCCATCATCCAACCTGCTCTCCAGGCTGGCTCACTTAAGAGGAGAAGGGGAGAACATCTCTGTGGAATGGCTGCTTTGGATCTTAGTCTTTGAGAGTCCCAGTGTGGGCACATGGGTGTGAATGTTGACATAGAGCCATTTGCTAGTCTCCCGTGGTTGGGGGGGCACTTTTTCTACCCCTGCCTTTCCTGTAATTGAGATTTGCCCTTTCCTTACTTGGACAGGGTTATGTTGTGCAGTATTGTCATTCCTGCCTTGCTCTGAGGTTTACTTCCCTCCTTTTGTTGATCGTAATTAAGTAAAACATACTGCTCCTCTGACTCCTGTTGCGCCCGGTTCTGCTTGCCTGAAGGCAAGCAGCTGTCTGGGTTGGGCTGTGATGTGGCCGGGCCATGAGGCGGCCTGGTGGGGTGGTGGCCACAGCCAGCTTAGACCCTTGGTCCAGGTGCTGTGGGGACCTTGCAGCTACCGGGATATTTCTAGTTCCTGAGCAGGAGACTGAGCTTTGTCCCTAAATCCCAGGGGCTACAGGTTGGAACTTAGGGAGAGGAGAAGCAATCACCAGCTCCAAGGGCTCTCCAGGGAGAGGGTGCAGAAGAAGAGCGGGGTCCCAGAGGACACAGATGGAAAGAGGGGTAGGCTGTAGTCACCTGGGTGGAGGCTGCAGAGTGTTTGCTGCACCTCTGGGGGATCTGTGAGCAGTGTCCAGGTTAACCTCACAGGTACTTTGTTGTCCATTATGGAGGGATCAGCCACAGCTGGCTTTGAATTTGAGCTCTTCCTGCTTCAGCTTCCAGAGTGCTAGGGTTATAGGTGTTTGCTACTGCCTGCAGCCTAAGTATAGTTTTTAATTCATAAAAGCATAAGAAAGAGGGAAAAGTAGGTGATTTTGGCTTTCTAATAAGGTGAGCTAGGAAGATAGAGTCAGGTCTTTTTTTCAAGTTACCCTTTTCTGTGATGGTTGGTAGGGACGAGTCCAGAGGGACTGACTGTTCTAGGGAATTCTGCTGTGGGCAGCTGGTCTTGTCCTGCTTTCCTGCCAGTTTGGAGGTTGAGAAGTGTAAGATGAGAGAAGATGGCATAGGACTTGAGAGTGGTGTAGTGTTGTGAGACGCATATGAATCTTAGAGTTTGTGGGGATTCTTGTGCCAGCCATGTGGAAACCTTAGGCCCCAGGGGCTTGGCTGAGTGCCACTGAAGCTGGTTCTCTGGGTACCTTTTTCATCGAGGGACGATGAAGGTGGAGACTGATCAGACCATACACATGTCCATCCAGAGCCATGGCGAGGATGTGTGAGGTCAGCTCTGGACGGTCCCATCCCATTTGTTCCTCCAAGTGATCACGTGATCCTCGTAGCAGCTCCCTGACTGATTTCTGTTCTGGAGTCCAAGGTCACTCAGAAGAACTAGGGATTTGAGGACAAATCTTAGCCTGCTCCAGGGCCAGAGCCAGTGGCCACTAGCTTTATAATTACCTACCTTCTCCAGGGCTGCAGAAGGCCCTGGCTTTGTAGGAACAGGGGTCCTCTCTGTTTCCTCTTCTTCAACAGAATGCTGCCTTTGGGGCTGGCTGTGCTCACATCTTTAAAACCAAGTAAAAGATTTCTACGTCTCAAGATGACTTAATGGTTGCCATCATGTCAGACCTTTTCAAGGGCACGTTTATACAAGACAAATGTAACATCTACACAATCGCATCTTATGCTACCCGACTACACCGTCTCTCATTTGTTATTTTCACATAGCGGTGGGTTTCTAGTCTTCGATGCATAATTAGTTTTTTTTTCCTTAGGTACCTGAAGTAGTAACATTAGCTGGAACCAGAATTTTTGAAGATAAGGACCCAGGCTATTGATTGATTGATTGATTGATGACTGACTGACTTTAAAGCTTCTTGTGAACTGAACGTACAGCTGGCCCTGAAGACTGTTAGCTTGGAAGTTACTACCACGTTAGCATTGTAGATCTCGCTCAGTCTGCTGCTGGTGGATGTGTAGTCGTCTCCAGTGTTCTGTTACAGCGATGCATGGAGCATCCTCACTTACAGATTTTTGTGCTCTCGTTTGAGCATTTCCTAGTCTAGATCTCTAGAGGTGGGATTGTTGGGTCCAGGAGTATTCACTTGAAAAATTGTGTAGCTGTTTCCAAACTGACTTGCAAATATTGTGCCAGCGCATCCACCATTAACTAGTGTGTGACCAGCTCGTCCACCGTTAACTAGTGTGTGAAGGCTGCTTTCACCTCATCCTTGTCCAAATGGGCTTTCTTTTCTCTGTTTTTGTCTTCTTTTTGCCAAGCAGACAGCCAAGAACTCACATGTTTTCATGTGCACCTTCTTTATTAGTGAAGTTTCTCATGTTTATGGCCGCTGCTTACGAGTGTGGGCATTGTTTTCTCTCCGAGTCCTTTAGTCCCCTGTCCCTCTTTTCTTCCTTTTCTTATATTCATTCTTCCTCATACATCTTGAACATCCTACCTAGGTGAGACTCAGTCTGGTTCAAAGGACGATTCATAGGGGACCAAGAGGAAAGCATGTTGGGAAAGGTCTGAAACCCTCACTGCTGGATTAGACACAGGGCAGCCAAGGTAGAGAGAGGCATGGGCCTTGGGCTGCAGTGGGCTAGACAGAGGGAATTCCTTTGACGGGGAATGGGCAGAATCCAGCATTTTATTTGTGCTTTGAGGATGGGATCGCATCACCAGGAGTCGCTAATGCCTAGTGAATGCTGTATGCAGACAAGCTGTGCTTGTCATAGGCAGGCTCTAGATGTCCTTGAATCTGGGCACTCACTTTGGTTTCTCTGTGTAGCCCTGACTGTTTTGGATCTTGTTTTGTAGACCAGGCTGGCCCTAAACCCAGAGAGCGACCTGCCTCTGACTCCCGAGTGCTGGGATTAAAGGCATGTGCCACCACCGCCTGGCGCAATAATGATTCTTAATAACGAGCTTACGTCATGACTCCTCAGCCGAGCACCCCCTTCATGAGGATGGTCAGAAGTGCTCCAAGTGCTGCAAGTCAGGTGTCCAAGGTTGTGCAGTGACCTTGAGGCAGAATTGTGCCTGGGGGAGAAGCAAGGGCATCCTGGGAACTTGCTGCTGTGCTGACCAAGGCCTGTCTTCTCCATCCTCCCTGCAAATTCTGTCCTCTTAATTATGGCCAGGCACCAGAAATGTTTGTTGAGAGCAGGGCATTGCCACAGAATGGGCTGTATGTGCCTGTGCACACATATCTGTGTGCCTATGGGTATGTGCACTTGTGTGCAAATGCCTGTATTTCTCAGCGTGTTTCCTCTAGTGTGCCTCTCTATCTTTGTACATGTGTGCAGGAGTCAAGGTGTGAGTAAGCATGTACACACCTGCGCAGTGTGTGAGGTAGCCTCAGGTGCCAGCAGCCTGGGGTAGAGTCTGGTCACTGCATCGGTGACTTTGTGTGTGACTTCCCTGTGGCCATCATTCAGTGTTTTGGAGCACTTCCTGTGTGCCCAGTGCTGTGCTTGACTGGGTCCTATTGTAAGTACAAAGAAGCAAATCCTTTTTTTTCCATTTATGAAATCGTGGTTATGAGTGTGGTATAATGTCTTCTGTGGCCAGATGCACTTGGCAACACTGGATTAAGCAGAGCTGTGACTTTCTTAAACCTTTAGAACTTTCTGAGCCTTTAAAATGTTCATGTGAGAGTCTCCAAGAGAGCCCAGTGGTTTGTGAAGTCCACTTGTGCCCTTGTTGCTGGTTCTTCTCATCCCAGCTTGAGAGTTTCAAGGCTTTTAGGATCCACACGGTTGCTGGCTGTTGGCATGCTCATTCATGCATCCCATGTGTTTACTGAGCATGTACTCTGTGCCAGCACTGCCGCTGATGCTGAGGCTCCAGCAACAGGTGCACATACAAGTTCACTATAGTTGGAGGGAGAGGCTTCTTCAAGTATACCAGTTAATAATACACTTCCCATTCAGAAAGAAAGGGTGGGGAGAAGCTGTCTGGCCAGGACCATCCTGGAGGGGACATGTGTCCAGATGACTGGGGTTTCTAATGGGAGGGGACCAGAAAGGTTTCACTTCCCCAGGGCTGGGAGAGAATGTGGGAGTTGTCTGGGTGTTCCTGAGCTCCCTCCCTGCTCATCGCTAGCAACCCCACTGGCTCAGTTCATTTTGGCTTTTCTGGTGTAATCCAGGCCCCAGAGAGACTCCCTGGGTGATGGATCAGCTCAACTAGGGCTGTTGCCAGCTTGGGCTTAGAAGTCTTGCCCCAGGGACCAAAGTGTCATGTCCTCCACCTCATCACAGGCACACAGGTCTCTCTCAGTATATCTGCCATGGGAGGACTCAGGCCATGACCCAGCCCCCTTAGAACCGTCCAGCAGAGTGCCTCCTCTGTCTGGTCATTGCATTGTTCCCAGCACCTGGCCGTGGACTCACATTCCAGACTTATTTGACAGATGGGGAAATGAGGCCAGGAGGCTCCTCAGTCTCCTCAGAGGCCTGGCCCAGAATCCGGCCCTTCTCCAAGCCAGGCTGTGACCCGAGAGTAGTGGTGTTGATGGGGGAAGCGCCGTGGGTGGGGGACACCAGAGACTCATAGAACGAGAGGCAGGAGTTGGGCCTTCTGTGGTCTGTCTGTGGACTTGCCTCAGAGATCTGGGTCCAGGGACATCAGGGCAGGAATGGTAAGACAGTGAGGCAGCGGTTGAAAGGGAAGAAGTCATGGATGGATAGGGCAAGAGATGGGGATGGGGAGGTAGATGGGGGAAAGGAGGGGTGGCGGTGAAGTGGGGGTGGGGTTGGATGAGTGTAGGTGAAACAGGGCCTCCGCTCCGAGACGCTTTCTGCTTCACGACCAGGGAAAGCCTGGTGGCCTTGGGAACGTGGCCCTTTTGGGGTCCCCACCCTCCTGCCCGTGGAGGCGGCCCTGGGACTTCTTTGAGGCGCCGTCCTGGGAACGCGCCGGCTCCCCCCCGCGCTGAGGGCTCCATGGCTGCGGCGCAGTAACTCAGGGTCTGGCCTTGGCACAAAGCGGCCGCGGCGGGGGACTGCCTGGGAAGGCGCGGGTTGCGCCGCTCGCGCGATTCCGGGTGGGCTCCGCCACTCAGCCGATCCTGCCGATCTCAGGTCCAGCGGGAGCGGCGTCGCGACCTCAGCAGGGTGCCGGCCAGTGGTGGGCTGAAGCCCGCGTACCAGATGTGCACCTTAGGGAGCCTTGGGGCTTGGCCCCCAGCTTTGGGGCGGGGCTTAAGGAGGTCAGAGGCAGCAGCTTGGGTTGTGCACAGTAACACAATCAATGCCTTCTGTTGCTTGCTTCCTGGGACCAGGGCTGCTCTGAGCAGCTCACACCAATTCAAGCTTCACAGACACCTATGGGCAGGTACTGTGATCACTCTGTTACAGAGAGGGAAGCTGAAGCACAGGGATGTAAAGTTCAATTGCCCAGTATCGGGCAACTAGGACAAGACCCTGTTTGAGGGCAAGCTTGGAGACCACAGAACTATGTTGTGTCTCTGCCTTATGCCAGGAATATATAAAGAGACTGAACATGTGGGCTTGGGGGTGCTTTTTTTTTCTGTATAGGGTCTCAAAAAATACTTTGAAATATTCCAGGTTGGCCTAGAACTTGCCTTATAGCTGAGGGTGATCATGAATTTCTAGTTCTCTTACCTCTACCCTCCAAATGCTGGGATTACCAACACACTAGTTTATGGTGTGCCAGAGATCCAAGCACTGATTTCGTGCGTGCTAGGCAAGCGCTACCTAATGAACTACTTCCCAGCCCTTGAATGCATCTTTGCAAGAAATTACAGGCAGAAGACTGGCAGACAGACCAAAGTCACCTAGTTTGCTTTGTTCAGTGGACGGCTGGTACTGCCTGAGCTGGAGGGCCATTCAGAGGTAGTCTGGATACCTGCCTTCAGGGAGCTGACAGTGGACTTTGGAGTGAGATTGACAGAGTACACAGTTCTGCCAGTGGCTGAGTCTCACTGGGAACCTACTCTGCTTATCTGACTTCGGGTCCTGGGAGGACATTACAGAGTCCGTGATGAGATAGCTGACCTCGGCTGATGGGAGGGAACCACAGAGCAAAGTAGCCAGTCCTCTTCATCTTTGACCCCAGGACTGCCTCTCTTTGCTTGGGCCCAGCCCAACTGTGGATAGAAGAAAAAGTCACTGTCTTCACCCATGAGAATATGGTGGAAGAAAGTCTGTGGGAATATGGGGTGCGTATGACCGGAAGAAGGGGGACGAGTCTGGATGGCTTTCTTTGAGGCCAGAGCACAGCACACAGAAGAGGTAACAGAATAGTTATAGAGACTGCTGGGTATGGGATAGCATTGCTGGGGTAGAATGCTGGTGTGTGCACACAGTACAAAGCATGGCCCGTTCTGGGGAGTCCCCACGATGGCTGCCTGGGCTTTGATCTTTACATTTGTTTATTTTGTGATGTGTATGTGTGGGTGTGCACGTCTGAGCCTATGTGTATAGGTCAGATGACAGCTTGCAGGAGTCTGTTCTATCCTTTCACTATGTAAGTTCCAGGGATTTAACTCAGGTCACCAGACTTGATGGCAGGCCTTACAGGTAAGCCATCTGGCTATTCCTCGGGCCCTGATTTCATTTATTTGTTTGTTTGTTTTTCGGGACAGGGTTTCTCTGTGTAACCCTGACTGTCCTAGAACTAGCTCTGTAGACTGAGCTGGCCTTGAACTCACAGAGATCCAGCCTGCCTCTGCCTCTTGAGTGCTGGGATGAAAGGCGTGCACCACCAGTGTTTGGCTGGGCCTTTGATTTTTAAAAAGCCTCTTTTAAAAATTTTTATTTTTCTTTTCTTAATATTGAACCCAAGGATTTATACATGCTAGGCAAGCACTCTACCAAGTTATGTTCCCCACTCTTTATTATCTTTATTTATTTCTTAAATCTATTTTATGTGTCTGGGTGTTTTGTTTGCATGTATGTCTAAGCTCCACATATGTGCTTGGTCCCTTTGGAGAGGACAGCCTTGGATCCTTTGGAACTGAAGTTACAGGCAATTGTGAGATGCCATGTGGGTGCTGGGATTTGAACCCAGGTCCTCTAGAAGAGCAGCCAATGTTCTTGATCACGGGGCCATCTCTCCAACCCCTGTGATGCCTATTTTGAAAGGAACCTTGGTCACCCTGGCTGTCCTTTAGCTTTCAGATACGCAGCAGCCCCTGATTAAGCTGTATAGGTGTGTACCACCATACCCAGCTTGTAAAGGACACATAGGTTTATACAGCCTCTGTGAATTGTGTAGTTCTAGAGGTTCACATGGTACCTCTGCATACCCAGGGAGATAATCTGAGCACGGTCCCTCCTGCTATGCCAAGTGAGAAAGGGGGTCCACAGAAACTACAGGCCTTCTAAGCCCGGGAGTATCAGGGCCATTTGCTGCTGTGAGCTGGGTGAGCTGGGCTGTTTATTTCCAAGCTTCCGTACCATTGGGCAGGATCTTGCTGGGGTCTAAGACCTCATGCCACTGGGGATTGAAGGGAGATACTGACACTCCAGCATTGCTACTAGTCCCTGAGTGCCTAGCCAGGCTGAGCTGCTCCCATCCCCCATGCTGGATGCATGAGAAGCCAGCTGCCTGCATGTGTCCACTGTGTCCACAGTTCAGTCTGTCTGGGTGTCTCACGGGGCCTTATTCTGAATGTCCTGTCCTCACTGGCTCTAAGTACTGGCTCTTCACGTTCTTTAGGGGGGAATGTGGAGGCCTGTCCTGGGTTTCCTGAATTCATTTCCCACTTGGAAGTGCTGGGTGAGGCAGAACCTGTCCCCACTTCCCTGTGTTTCTTGTCCTGATTTGTTTTCCTCAGTGAGTCCACCTGAAAGGTTTGGCCCATGCATAAGGGGCAACAGCTGCGACAGGATGTTCATCAGTGCTTTTTGAGGCCTCCTGTGTACCAGTTGCAGGATGATTGCTTCCTAAGCTTCTTCTGAATCCCCTCAGTGACCCTGTGAGGTTGGTACCAACCAGCTTACTTGGCTGCAGGCGATAAGAGTTTTGAGGAGCAGCTTAATGGTTGAGGTTATGGTGGCTAGATACTGTGGAGCCTACTAGTCACTCCTGGGCTGCCTTCTGCATACATGGTGAGCCAGTGTCCACCCAGCTTCTTCCCAGGAGGTGGTGGCCCTCTAGGAGACAGTAAAATGTCCTGAACTCTGAGCTGGTGGCACTGTGTCCCCTTGAGGAAGGAGGTCAGCTTCATCCCTTCCCTGCTCCTGGGTTGGGCCCACTGCTAAGACTTCAGTTGGGAAGAAGCAGCCTGGACAGTTTAGCGAAGGGAAGGCTAACCACCAGGGCGTCCCACCCTGACATTTGAGAGGTTGACGGGGACCAGGCTGTGCTTGCTTTGTGGTGTCATGAGCACCTGGCAATACCTGAGGCCAACTCTTCTGTTCTGCCAAGTGAGAATTTGGACACTTAGGGGTATCCGATAGGAGCCCTCCTTTCTCTGGTGACTTCTCCCACCCACCCCTCCTTCCAGGCTTTGGGAATCCTTCTGGATCATCAGGAATCTTAGATGTGATTATTTTGGGGGGGGTGAGTGACTTTGCTGGGGGATACAAAGTGTGGTATCTGCTTGAACTGCTGCCCAGGGCCTGGGCTGGCCTGTGAGCCTACATCATGTTTCCTTCCACCTCTCCCCCCAATCCCATGGGTGTATGTCCCTATGAGGAGCCTGTCAGGTCAGGTTGCTCTAAGTCTTTGTCCCCTTGACCTTCCTCCCTCATCCCTCACAAAAGCCTGGAGCTCTAGGTACACTCCTATGCCAGGACACTGGACCCCTCTACATTCTCTGCCTTCCACCCCCTCCTTGCTTGGCTTCCTGGAACCCAGGCACCCTGGAGGTTTCTGGACCATATTGAATTGCCTGGGTGGATGGATGCTTCCTCTTTTTTTTTTGCCACGAGGATTGGAGAAGCTTTTAGAGAGACTAGTGACTGAGCTGGGATCAGTCATGGGTGGAGGCCGACCACCACCAGCTGGTGTCTCCCTGGATCAAACCGTGTCTCCTTAGTCCTTCCCCTGAGAGCCCTGGGACCTGGCTGCCCCTCCTGGGTGGGGATCGGCTTGGGCGGCATTTCCTGCCTCCCTCCCTTTCCTTTTTCAGCAGACTCCCCAAGGATGCCTCTTGGGGGATAGGGGCCCACTCCAGTCTTTCTCACTGGTGAGTAGTGGCTGACTTGGCCTGGCCTAGCCACAGTCCTGCTGAACTAGGGCCCAGCATGGGCTGGGCTACACTTTTGCTCCCCACCCCAAGATCCCACCTCCTGGCGGTACAGCTGGGCCCCAGCTGGGCACACCTCCTGGTCTGAGCCAACCGGCTGCTGAAGGACTGAAGGGTGGGCTCTAGGAGAGGCATAAAAAGACTGGGAAAGGAGCCTGCAAGGCCAAGGGGTGGGGTAAAGGGACGGACCAACCTGGGCAGGAGCCCGAATTAAGACCTCCCCGTCCCCCTCCCCGTTAATTCTGAGGCGATTTTGACAACCCTCAAGTCTTCTGCAGTCGTTCAGCCGCTCTGCCTGGCCCCCCAAGGCCCACTGCACACATGGTTTTGCTTTTCCAGGCATCCTCCCCTGGTTCCCTCCCCCTGGGTGCCTTCACGAGCTCTTCGGCCCCCTCCCCCAGCCCTCCTGGGCCCCCTCCTTCCTCCTTGACCCACTTTAGTCCCCTGTTGCTGGGGGAGGGGAATGCGCAGCCGGCGGCTCTGATCCTGGCTGCCTCCCCCAGCATCCCTTGGGGCGGGCTCTGGATGGAGCCAGCAGGCTGAGCCGGCCTGGCCCCAGGGACTGGCACACCGCGAGCTCCGTGTGGCAGCCTCCCTGCCCCCTCCTTGGACAGACAGTTCTGGACAGCTGCCCCTTCCCGGGCCCCTGGGAGGCCCTGCCAGGACACGGCTCTGGTTTCCCCCAGCCCCTGGGAGCAATGGCTACAGAGGTCCCTCCCACCACTGCCTCCTTGCGGAGCACTTCCGGGAGGAGCCACGGGGCAGGGCAGTACCAGCTTAGTTTCCACCCATCCTTCCCCTCCATCTCTATTGGAAAACCTGGAGCTGAGGTTGTCTTATGTGTGCGATTAACCTGTGTGATCTGGGAAACTCCGTTAGCCCCCTGTGGGCCTCTTGTATAGCGAGGAAATTAGACCACATAGCTAACCTTGACTGAGCAGAATCACGTCCCAAGGGTTGTGCACACCACCTTGTGTCCCAGTGTCCAGTCGCAGCATTGGGAGCATGGTTTCTTACTCTCTGTTTTAAAGGGAAGGCCATGCTATAGGGGTTTATGCCCCTGTACTGGACTCACTGCTCACATTCTGTGTTCCATATTGACACTTGGGCTATTGACTCCTGAACTGCAGTGGCGTGACCTTCTGAGGATGTGGCTTCCTGCACCTTTGGGACCCTTCCTAATGCGTTGACTAGCTGCAAAAAGCCTGCCTCTTTGCTCTGAGATAGGTGGTGGTGAAGGCCAAGTACTAGCCTGCCAGGGCTGGGACTCCTTATATTGAGGCCTTTTCTTGAGGTCTGCTGTCTGACCGCAGCCTGGTGACCCCCGCTGGTGAACACAACCTGGGGATTCTAGCCTGGTGGTCCCCTGGTGAGCACAATTTAGGGATGCAGTAGTTCCTGGGGTCTGCTTTCAATAGCAGGCCTGGGTAGGAGCAGCCAGGAATTTCCTGTGCCCTGCCCATGAGCCTCCTGCGCATTGTCCCCTCCACCCTTCCTGCCACCCCACTCAAATACAAGTGTGAATAGGTGGGAGGTCCTGGGGGGCTGTGGAAATTTGTGAGGGTGCCCCCTCCCCCTCAATCTGCCCTTTTTTTTCCTCCTGGAGCCTTGACATCTTCCTTCCTCTGGGAACCTTTTCGTTTTGCCATCATTGTCTTGCTGAATAAAGGAGGATTGGGAGGTGGGAAGGGGCTCTGGGAGTGAAGTCAGGGCATCTTTTCTTATTTGCCTAATTTCCTCACTCAAATGTGTCTTGTGATTAAACATTTTCTTAGCATGCTTGGTCAGGGCCAGGCTGGGGTTCTTTTCATAAACATTGGCAAGTGAGTTTAACAGCCCTGTTTGTATTAGCTGGAGGTTTCATTTGCATAGTGATTGTTCTTATGAAACAGAATAATCACTCGCAGTTTATGAAACTGTATAAATACCTGGGTCCGCGTCCTTGGTGCATGCGCAGGCCTTCCTTCCCACATGTAAATGTATATCCTGTTTGGAGATGAAGTTCAGACTCCCTGAGAAAACGGTGGTGCTTCGGGTTTCTCTGAGGAGCTCAGGGTTGTTTCCCTGGCTGGAGTCCTGGGCTGTGGGGTTGCTGATGGGCGGAGGTGGTGATGCTGAAGTGGTCTAGTGACTAGGTCGGTACCCCAGTACCCCAGTGCAATTGATTCAGGTGGGAGGTCCGCATCTGAGCCCCCTCCTCCGGGTGGTGCTTCCTGACTTTCGCTCAGAGTTCTCGGAATGACCTCACTCTATGGCCAGGTTATAGTTGAACTTGTGGTCCTTTATCCTCAGCCTCTTGAGTGCTTGGATTGTGGATTTTCACCATCCAGCCTGCTGTCCCATCTTTCAGATGAAGGCTGCAGACTGCAGGCCTGAGGATGAGTGTTGCCCTTGGATTTTTTTTCTTTTTTGATAGGCAGGGGTTACGGTGCATATAGACCACTCTGCTCATGGATATGTTATGATTGGCTTGCGCTGTCTTTTTCACTTTTCTTTTTAAAAAATTTAAGATTTATTTATTTTATGTGTATTTTGCCTACTTGTATGCGTGTGTATCATGTGTGTGCCTGTTGCCCATAGAATCCAGAAGAGGGTGTTGGCTACCCTGGAACTGGAGCTATGGATGACTGTGAGCTATCATGTGGGATCTGGAACTCGAACCCTATCCTGTACAAGAGAACAAATGCTTTACACCACGAACCATTTCTCCAGCTCCTGCACTGGTTTGGAAAGAAACCAGTATGGGAAAAGCTGGAAATATCACAGCAAAATTCATATTCTAGCTTCCTTTTCTAGTGCCTAATGGATGGACCTGGGATCATGAGGCCCACATTCCTACCTGACAAGACTCCTGGCTTGTGGAGGGGGCTGTTTCTTCACATGGGCACGAATGTCTGCAGACTGCAGTCTCCTGCCCAAGCAATGGAGTTTTTTCTCCTCAGGAAGTTTGTGGAACTTGGGACTTTTGGGGGGCTTTTTTTGTCTGTTTGTCTATCATCTATCTATCTATCTATCTATCTATCTATCTATCTACCTACCTATCTATCTATGTGCGCGCGCATGTGTGTACACATACATGTGTGTACACTCCACACACGCCACGGTGAGCCTGTGGAGACCAGAAGACAGTAGGAATCAGTTTTCTCTTCCCACTACATAGGCTCCTGGGATTGAACCCAGGTCAGCAGGTGTGGTGACAAGGACCTTCCTACACTGCGTCATTTCATGTCTGCTTTTGCCTTTGGTGGCTGAATCCTTTGCTCTCCATCAGGCTCCTGTCCCCTTGGCTCTGCCCCAATGACTGTGGGCTCAGGGACCCCCTGAACACAGAATTAGTGTGTGGAAGGAAGGAGATCTGTAGAAAAAGACACTTTGAGGGGTCATAGCCTCATTCCTCATGGCTTTCCCCTTTCTAGAACATTCTTGGCCTTTTCCTTAGTGGCTCATTTTAGATCGTTTCATAATCTCAGTCTGTGCTTTAGACTCAAGCAGCATAATCTGGGTGGGTCAGCTGGCTTAGCTGGGGTGACATTTTAACTGGTTCTAAAGAAACTTGAAATCTGCTCGTACTGAGTGGACCCAGTGCCATCCTCTTAAGGAATGGCTTGACAAGAAGCTGGAGGAGCATCCTGAGCCCTTGGATCCTGGCTGCCTTTAACCAATAGGAGCAGTGAGAGCAGTGAAGCAGCGCTGCTCACCACCCTGCACCTGATGTTTGGAGGGCTCTGACATCACCCTACGGAAGTGGAAGTAGCTCCCGTAGTCTCCGGTGAATGTTGTTATATGCTGCAGACAGCCCCGACTGGAGATCTGCTTAGTCTGGGCTCTGTGCTCTTTCTCCCACAGTCTGCTTCAATCCTCCCAGCAGCTCTAAGTAGTATCCTGATACAATGATAGGTGATGACACCGAGGCTCCAGGGCCTAAGGTCACGGAACTGGCAAATGGACAGAAGCGTTAGGATTTGAACCCAGGTTTCCTGGCTCTGGAACGTGCCCTCTCAACCCTTGTTCCATGTTTTCCATTTCTCCAGCTTCCAGGAATGTTAAATGTGAAACCAGCAGAGAAGGTTCCAATATGAGCTCTTACCTCTTCCTTTGGGCAGGAGCCTGGAGTCAAGCCCTTTTTAAGGTGCTAAGCTGAAGTCTCCTCTCCATCCCACCTTGATGACCAGTGCTCTGCTCTGGATGAGATTTCTCCCACCATCTAAGGGCTCTGAAGTTCAGAGAACCTGAAAAGATCCTCTGGAGAGGGGACAGGGCAAGCTGCTGGAGGAACTGGCTGGCCGACAGGGGTGGGACCATTCGGGCAGGGTGCTGTAGGCAGCGAGGCCAGTAACTCAGACTCAGAACAGCCCAAGAATAAAGGACTGTTGGAGAAATGGGAGGAGGGACCTGGAGGAGCGCAGCGGTGGAGTGCTATACTTAGTACTAGGCCTAGACCCGGATGGTTTACATGGTTACGCTTGCTTTGTTCTGCTCAACTCTGGCCCTTGTTCTCCATTTGTCTCCTCATGGAATGTCTGATGTTGTACTAGAGACCACACCCCACATGTTTGTGTCCCAGACCAGGGGCAAGGAATTCCCTGACAAAGGTGTATCTTTAGAAGATGAGGGTTGCCTCTTCTAAATGACCCCACAGTCCTTCCTTTGTGTCTTATCGATGAGGATGATGTCCCCTGTTATCCTGTCCAGCCACAGGCCAGGTGATGGAGCATCACTCCTCGGAGTTAGTGGCCTCTGAGCACATCTAAGAAAAATCTTTGTTAGGTCAGCAAGAAATAAGGAGATGTGAAGGCTGAGGATGAGAAGGTTCCAGAAGGACTATAAATGTTTTTGCCTTTCTGCATGTAAGGTTCTAGAACGCCATCTCCATCCCCCAGTGCTCAGCTCCAACCCCACCCCAGTCTTCTCCTCTGTGCATCTTTTCCTCAGCACGGACACGCTTTCTTTTTTTTCTAGGCTGGTAGACCCCTTCACAGCTTTTTGGAGTAAGAGCCTTTCTGTGCAGGTTCAAGGTCACTCAGCAAGGCTCTCCAGACAGCCTGGCTTGCCTGGATATGGTAGAGCCACTGCCATCCATCTCTCTCTCTCTCTCTCTCTCTCTCTCTCTCTCTCTCTCTCTCTCT
>LOJH01006109.1:0-13288 GCA_001685095.1 Ellobius talpinus | reverse complement strand
CTCTCTCTCTCTCTCTCTCTCTCTCTCTCTCTCTCTCCTTCCCCCTCCCTCCCTCCCTCCCTCCCTTCCTTTTGTGACTATTCAGGATTAAAATTTGTTTGGAATTAAAGGGTCACACGAATTCAGTAAAGTCTGTACAAAAATCCAGGTTTCTGACTGGAAAAATGGTTCAGTGGGTGAAACCCTTGCTGCACAGGTGGGACCGCCACAATCTGGCTCCCAGAGCTCATGTACAAAGCCATATGTGGTAGCATGAGATGGGAGGTGGACACAGAAGTGCATGGGAGCTCGGGGGCTAGCTAGCTCGGAGTATGAGGAGAAATGGCAGAAACAGAGAGACCCTGCCTCAAAACAAGATAGAGAGTGAGAGCTGACTCCCGAAAGCTGTCTTCTGACCCTCGTACCTGCACTCCAGCTCTGTGCCTTGTGCGCCTGCCTTTACACACAAGTCTCCACCCCCACACTCTCTGCCCCTCTGCCTGTTGAGGGTCAGCTGTAGTGTGTTGTTCTCCCACCTCCTGTTCTCCACCTCTTCTCCCCATTCCACACCCATTTGCCCTGGAAGGCTTCACCTGAAGTTCCTGGTCCAATACCCACCCTACACCCATTCACTGTGCTCTACACAGGTACCACCTCTCTGTGCTTCTGTTTTCCCTGTGGCAGAGGGGGAACACCAGGCTAGAAAAGCGCTTTCCCTCTGTGCCTGGATGAGCCTGACGGGGGAGGTGGTGTGCATTATATTTCTTAAGGAAACTCGAGCGCTCCTGCTTGACTGGGAATCTCCCTTACCCATATTGACTCCCTGTCAAGAGTGGTGGAGTGGGGCCTTTTTATATCCAGTGATGGGGTTGTTGGTATAGAGAGGGGACCGTAGTACTTTTCTCAATGATTAGACGGCTGCATTTATTTGGTGGTTTCTGCCACTAAAGCAGGTTCTCTTTCTTGTTTTACAGATGAAAAAAAACCTTTTTTGTGAGACAGGTTCTCACTCTGTACACATGCAGGTCTTGAAGTCAAGATCTTTTTGAGTCAAGGCCCTGAGCAGTGTGGGGCTGTCTGAAGTGGCGGTTATAATGAGTGGGTTTAGGAAAGTGGCTCAGGAAGGAATCACTGCCAAGGTGAGGCCAGTGCACAGCCGCTGTTTCCTAAGAGGCTTGGGTCCCCTGCTCCAGTGTGTCCCACCATCTCCATCTCACTGCCAGGGAATCTGGCCTTCTGCAGCCACTCTGCTCATGCCCCAAAACCTCTCTGCCAGAACTGTCTGAGCCCCTGTTTCTGGTATCCCATGCATTAGAAAAACAGATAAGAAAGTCTGTCTGGCTATTATCTTTTTGTGGTGTTGGTTGAGGGGACATTAGTGGCAAGCCAAGCTCTCTAGGTCAAGCTCGTAGCCTCGTAAGTGGTCATTAGTTGGAGCTGGGAAGGTTTGGGTGATCTTGCCTTCTGAGGACCCAGCCTGTGTCTTGTCTGAGCCTCAGTTGCTCCTATGAGAAGAGACTCATCTTTAGCTGGAAAGGTACTCAGCTACCATTCTGCATTGCCAGGGTGCTCCACTCACCCCGTTTTGCAGGAGGCCGGCACAGTGCCTAGAAAAGCTAGTGTCACAGATCTGCCCAAGGCCCCCAGCTTCAGTGCCCTGGGGGTTGGGTGGGTGTGTAGAATCTCTGATCCTCTTCTGGGCTCCTGGAAGCCTTTAGCTAGACCCTGCTGTAGCAACGCTTCTACTCCTCCCGGGTATTGACAAAAAGTGCAACCTCTCACAAGTCCCAATCGTGTCCTTCAGAAAGGAGCTACTATTTGCTCCTCCAGCTTCCTCTGGGCAATCCTAGTGGGTGCCTCCTGACTCACTAGTCTGGTGTGTGTGTGTGTGTGTGTGTGTGCATGCATGCACGTGTGTGCGTGTGTGTGTGGGTGTGCGTGTGTTTGTGTTTGTATGCCTCTGTGTCTGAGTATATGTGTGTGTGCATGTGTGTCTCCCACCTTGTCTGGGCCTTTCTCGGGTAAGGGGATGAGGGCGGGACCATCTGATGGGCACAGCTACTGTCCTAGCTATTGTATAGCTTTTCTGTCACTCCAGAGGTGGTGGCTGCCCTCAACACAGGTAAACACTGGATAGCAAAAGCCAAAGGGAAACTTCATGGAAGGATAAGAGAATGAACCAGAAGCTGAGGGAAGCTAGCAGAGTGAGGAGGATTGGCCATTACACTGGGAGTGGGGATACACACATGTCCTTACACTCGAGGTTCCACTGGAGGGGGGATATTTGCAAAGATAGATGCTTTTAGCTGGTTTGGAAAGGCTGTGTCCCTGAGTCCCGTGTGGAAAAGAGATGGGGTGCTGTCAGCATGGTTGGTCATCTGGAGGCTGCTGCTGGCCCTTAGGTTGGTGTGCCATCTTGAAGAGCCCAGGGCTCAGTGTGCCTAGCAATAGAGCAAAACCAGGAGCCCAGCTGCTTCCTAGGGCAGACCTGCCTGTCCTTGTATTCAAGAACGGTAGTCAGTACCATGGCCCTCTTGGATTTAAATTGCTATGTCTTTGTTTTTTAAAGAATTTAATTATTATATGTGTGTATGGTGTGTGTGTGTGTGCGCGTGTGTGTGCGCGCACACACACACATACATGCACACGTGAGCATACCACAGGATACATATGGAGGTCAAAGAACAACTTTGTGGAGTCATTTTTCTCCTTCACTTTTATGCGGGTCCTGGAGATTGAACTGAGGCCATCAGGTTTGCACGTGTGCTCTTACCCACTCAGCCATATTGAACTGAGGCCATCAGGTTTGCACACGTGCCCTTACCCACTCAGCCATATTGAACTGAGGCCATCAGGTTTGCACGCGTGCCCTTACCCACTCAGCCATATTGAACTGAGGCCATCAGGTTTGTACGCGTGCCCTTACCCACTCAGCCATATTGAACTGAGGCCATCAGGTTTGCACGTCACGGGAATGGGTGAGTCGGTATAACTTGACTGGCCATCAGGTTTGCACTTGTGCCCTTACCCACTCAGCCATATTGAACTGAGGCCATCAGGTTTGCACGTGTGCCCTTACCCACTCAGCCATATTGAACTGAAGCCCTCAGGTTTGCACGCGTGCCCTTACCCACTCAGCCATATGGCCAACCCTGGGTGTTTGTTTTAATTGTGTTTTCTGGAAGATGCCCAGGCAGCACTTTCCCCGGAGTCTGTCCCAGGGCTGTTGCCCTTGTGACACACCAGGAATGATGGTGGGACAAGCCTGGGGTTACTGCTGGAGCCTTGGAGACCCAAGTTTCTCCTGCTTCCTTTTCCGATCCCCAGACCCCAATTTGCTGCACGCACAATTCACCATGTTTGTATGGCATCCTATCGAACAGGGCGGACATGGAGGAAAATCGTTCAATGTCTGTCAGTTTGGTTTATTTCAGTCCATCTCTGTGACATAGGATTTGCCCCTTTTGCTCTGCCGTATACAGTCATCTGCCAGTCTTGGGCGACCGAGTTCTGTGAAGTTAAACTGTAAAGCCCACATGATTGCGTCACTGAAGGTCTGCTCCAGCCATAGACCCTGTAGGTACCTGGGAAGGGAGAGAGGAGTGCAGGACCGGAATTCTGCTTTGCCTCCCCTAGCGTGCACCCCATATGAGCGAGTGTCTCTCTATGTGACATGTGGAACAGGCTCTTCTCCACAGGCTGTGACCTTCCCCCAGCCTCTGGACAGCTGCCCTGTTCCTTAGAACTGAGGTTTCAGGCTGGGTGGCTGAGGCAGGCCAGTTGAGTGGGGGGGCGCCCAGGCAGCTGACGAAGTCTCCCAGAGGGCTGGGAAGCCAGCTGCAGCCCCAGATTGGGGCAGAGCTCCAAGTCCAGCTTTAACCAACTCTGTTCCCATATGCATGGTGGCTCCTCTTTTCTCCAGTGCTCCCTCTTTGTTTGAGGTGGGGACTTTATTTACCCTGTGAGGTTTTTTGTTTGTCTGTTTTTGTTTTGTTTTGAGTCAGCATTTCTTTGTGTACAGCTCTGGCTGTCTTAGAACTTGTTCTGTAGACCAGGTTGGCCTTGAACTCACAGAGATCCGTCTGCTTTCTAAGTGCTGGGATCAAAGGTCTGTGCCACCATGCCTTGGTGACCCTGTGAGTTTTTGTTAGACCACAGTGGTCCAGGTGTGCCCAGTAGGGGCATTCATTTGTAGTCCATGGAGGCATTTGAATTCTGAATCCCTGTGAGAGCCTATCCACCCCAGGCTGCACAGACTCAAGGGGGAAGGGTGCTGAAGCAGGCTGGGGTGAGTCTTTCAAAGTCCATTTGTTCTTCTGTTTCCTCTGGAGTCACTGGAAGTTCCAGGGGGCTTTGCTTGGCTCCCTCCTGTGCCAGGAGCCTTGCCACTGCCCACTTGTGTCTTCCTTCAAGTAGCTTTTGCTGATTGAATCCTCTACCTTTTTGAATCTCTCCTGTCCGGGAATTCCACTGCTTGGTCCTGGCAATTGACCCCTTGGGGCCACCCAGCAAGCTCCTTCCCTCTTCCCAGTGACAGCCCTTCAGATGCCTGCAGACAGCTCCGGGCTCTCCTGTGCCTGTCCCCCTGGGCTAACACTGTCTGTAACTCAACTTTGTTTCTGAGACATGGTTCCAGGATCTCATCTACCCAGGCGACACCCCTCTTTGGCCACATCCCTGTAGGCCTGTGGACTTCTTACAGCTGCTCTTTACAGCCCTACCCAGCAACCCTAGGGCCAAAGACCACTCAGGGCCTGGGGCCCACTTGTGTTGAAAAGGCGGGTGTAAACTCACAGGAGGGTTCTTATTCACCAGCCCACAGGGCTTCTGGCAGGCCCTTCTGTGTGTCAGCTGTCTTTCTCTATGTGTGCACCTGTATTTAAATGTTTCCCCTGCAATCTTGGGATTTAAAAAGGTGAAGAAACAAAGGGCCTCAGATGAATTCTAGACAGTGGGTGCTGTATTGGGAGATGGGTCTGGGCTTGGAAGTAAGAAGAGAGAAGAGGTTGGTGTTCAACCCTCATAAGCCTGATGCTTGGTATCTTGGTCACAGGGTGCTGAGAAAGGTTTAGGGGTTTGGTACCAGAGGAGAGTAAGATTCTGTTGGTTCAGAGGTCTGGGGAAGTGTCTTGGGTAATGAGGTCAGGTGGGGCCTTTATCACTGAGAGGGTCAGCTGAGATGGTAAGAGAAGGGGCTTTTGTAGTCAAAGTCTCTGGGAAGCACTGGTGGTAGAGGGACAGGGCTATGTGGGCACCAGCCTCGGGCAGAGGAGTCTTAGAGGGTTCGGTGAGATATTACAGCAAGCATGGCTGCAGCTGCAGGGCAGTCTGGTTTCTGCAGCCAGGGCTGGTCTGCACTGCCTGCTGGGAAACCTCTGACCTGACCTCTGATGTCCTGTGACATGGGCTTTGCTGGCTGGCTGGAATGCTGAGGATGAGATTTCCCCAATCACCCAAGGCTGTTTTGTGACCCTTGAGTGCTTCCTTGCGCCAAGCTTATTTGACCAGCACAGTTACTAGGTGTCGGGACAGTGAGTGCTCCTTCTCCATTTTAAAGATTTGTGCTTTGTCTGTGGTTGAGGACCAAAACCCTGGCTTGGGTTTCCGTCAGACTGGTCCTGCCTTTCAGGTCCAGGGAGAGAAATCTACATGGAGTACCACACCTGCCACAGACAACTGCCCAGGTAGCCTCTGGCTTATGGAAGGTGTGTTTTTAGGACTTCCTTCTAGGCAGGGGAACTGTGACTGCAGGGCTAGGGGAGTGCATGCCAGGCCTGGTGGATTCTGCCCTCCTGGCAGGCGCTAGATGAAGCACCTGGCACAGTAGGTCACTTGGGAGTCCATCCTTAGGTACATTGGGTTGGTCTCCAGACTGTAGCCCCTGGGAGAGGGGCTCTGAGATCTTCTTGGCTTGTGGCTGTGGCATGCTCTCGACAGGGCAAGGCTGGGGCCAGGATACCTTCTCCATCCCAGGGGCCTTGGGACCCTAGGGAGATGGCCTTTCCATTATCTGAGGAAGTGACTGTATTAGACTCTTGGCATCCTGCTTGCACTCCTAACCTCCAAACCAGAACCTTTGATCAGCAATGACCAGTGCAGCTGATGCACGACAAGAAGGAGTTTCCCGAAGAGCTTGGTCCTGACCTTGGAGCCAAGGCTTGACTGGACTTAGGTGTGACCCTGGAAGTACAGCAGTCTTTGGGTTTAGTGTCCATTGTCACATGTGACATATAACATGATGTGATCCAGGGTACTGCCCATCCTGACTCAACACTCTGAAGCCTCAAGGGTAGTTCTTCCTGGATGAGAGAACAGGTGATTATAGTCATGCGGTAGCTGCGTGTGCTTGCTTGGTGTCATTAGACTAGCTGCCCCACCTGTCCTGTTGTCCTTCATTAGGCCCTCTCATTGTGCCCCCAGGTGCTAAACCCTGACCCCCATCTCACAACCCATTTAGCTCCTCGTAAGCCCTTTTAGGGGCAATGCTACCATGGCCCGGAACCCTGTCTGACCTTGTCTAGAAAATGGAGGCACAGAGAGGTGGGTAGTAAGCTGAGTTTCCACAGTCATTAGTGTCAGAGGACAGGTTTGTCTAACTTTCAGTTGTGGACTCTTGAATGTTCAAGTCCTTACCATGAATCCTGAACGGGCCAAACATACCCAGCGTGCTTCCCTGCCAAAGTGTGAACAAGAATCGGAGACTGGGGTATTCCAGGCCAGGGAGCAGGATATGTAGGGAGCAGGATATGTTGGGAGCAGGGTCAGGGTCAGGGTCAGGGTCACCAGGCCTTAAATTCTGCTGTAAGGACCCTTTGTATTTCTGGGGATGAAGGGCCTTGAAGCCATGCCTTGAGTATAAACTGATTTTTCTCTTTGCCTCAGCCTCTGTGCTTACTGAGCCTCTTTCTGTATTTGCTCACCAAGGTAGCTGAGCCTGGGTATTGAGGAGCTGGGAATTGGGTGGGTGGGGGTCACTGCAGGGGGTATTGCCACTTGCAGGGAGTAACTCCCAGGTGGAATTTTGGCATGGGGATGTTCCTGTCGTGAGAGAAGGATTTGGAGTGGAGGAGTAGGGCATGGGCTCTGTGACTGTCATGTCTGGATGAAGGGCTGAACCCTGGCCTTCTGGGAGAGCTTACATTGGCCATGGCAGTGCGGAAACATTCCATGCCCCCAGGTCCTGCTGGGTGGTCTTGGGTAGACAATCCAGTTCCCATCACCAGTTTCTTTCTCCTGAGCCCGGAGAGCATGCTTTAGATGCCTCAGGGATAGAATACCAAACCCAGTGCAGAAGAACAAGGGAGAAGGGCTTTTTCAGGCTGGACGATTTGTCCAGAGGGTCCCCTCTGCTGCGGAAGGGGGGGGCAGCCCTGTCATGTGACTCCTTTCTTTCTGTTGCCCACCCTCCTTCGAACTCTGTCATCAAGGGAACTTGGTCATGTCTTGTTCCTCTACAGCTGTTCACCTAAAGCTCCGAGGCCAGGACTCATGGGGAGGAGGAGTGCCTGAGACCCTGGCCAGAGGGAGCCAGGCATTGTGTGGGGCACATGGAACTTGTGGATGAGCTACAGCCTTCCCCCAGCCCCAAGGGTCCTCCCTGCCCGCAGTGGGCCAGATGTGTCTTCTTGGAGGGTGGAGGGGAGCGTCTGTGTGGGTGTCTTGTCATGATGTGTGGGCTGCAGTGTTTTGAAGGGAGCCAAGCTGATTTCCCTGTTCCATCTCTCTGCTGTCCAAAGCCGAAAGTTAAATAAACACAGGCAAGTATTATCATAGGACACAAGAAAAATGAACTTGGTCTCGGCAGCTCACATCTGGCAAGTTTTGGGTCTTTCAGGCCCGTGGGATGAGACAGACATGTTTGGAGTGTAGGATGCTGCGTGCCCCTTCCCAGTGACAGGCTCTCTTGGAACCCTGTGACCTTAAGGATCTGTGAAGGCTGAAGGTGTCTTTCCTTCAGTCTCATTCTTGTCCACCCATAGACTCTTCAGAGACTTTGCTGGGATTGAACCTCCTATGCGCTTTCCTGCAGCCCAGACTCCCTGGTCCAGCCCAGATGATGTAGTCTGTGAAATGGGCCCATGCTCCTGAGCTGAGTACCCAGCCCTGGTGTGGAGAGAGGACCAAATGTATCTGTCTTCTTCTGTCCCCCAAGCGCTGTGGTAGGGGGCGAGCTGTGTGCCTGTCTCCCTGCCCAGCACTGGTTTGCGGCATTCTGCCAGCACTGTGCGTAGATGGGATGCTGGGTTCCTGCGCTCCCCACTGCACCACTGGTAGTCACTCTGCACTCCACAGCTGTGACATGCCCAGCTCACCTGGGTTTTTATTCATATTTACATTTATATCCATTAGAGTCACATTCATTCTATTATTGGTTAGGGAAACATTTCTTTCTATTGATCTTAGTTTAATGTTTCTGAGAACCCAGTCTGACCTTGAGCTTGACTATGTAGCCAAGGCTACCCTTGAATTCTTGGCCATCCTGCTTTAGTCTCCAGAGTTCTTGGCTCTTAAGTTTCCACATCAGCTCGGGAAAATATTGCTTTTTCTGTCCGTTCTAAGGTGTATTACAAAGGGGTTACTGGTGCAGCCAGTGTGTGAAAAGGAAGGTAAGGAATGTGTGAAGGAGGGAGTTTGGGCACAGAATGGCACTATAATGTAACATCAGTGTGTGTGTGTGTGTGTGTGTGTGTAGCATGTGCATACATGTACACCTGTGCTTGGTGGAAGTGTGCAGAATGCCCATCACCTAGGAGTTTCCTGCTCTAAAGCTGTCGTTGCTAGGGAGTGTGTGCCCCCTCCCCCTTGGCATGGATGCTGGCTGTGGTGAGGGTTTTCAGAGAGTCTTGGAGATTCTGTGCATATTTGAATGAGGGAATCCTTGCCTATGTGTGAACAGTGGCTGGTGGAGAAATCTTGGAATCCTGAAGATCTTTTCATTGGCATGGAAATCATTGGGGGTAGGCAAGTGGGCAAAGTAGGGGGCACACAACACACTCGTGCCCATAAAATGTCCCCCTCCCAAATCAGACTTATTAAAAATACTAACTCCTTAGGTGCGAAACATTCTGATTACTCCTACCCTGGGGACCTGGCTTTTCTTGGGGTGTGGGTGTGGGCGATGAAGGGCTGCCTGTTTGCAAGAAGGATGGAAGACCAGTCTGCAAGTGGTGACCACTAGCATCCTGCACTTTCCAAAGTGGTCAGACTATGACCATTTTTATTATGTCCTTTTCACCACTCAGTTGGAGAAAGGGGCAATAAGGAAAAGAAAGAGAGATGGTAGTTGGGTGTGCATGCCCCAAGCAGCGAAAAGAAAGAGAGATGGTAGTTAGGTGTGCATGCCCTAAGCAGCGAAAATCTGCCTCCCACCCCGTGTGCATGGGTGAGCATGCACCATGAGTTTCTAATCAGAGCCTCAGTTTCCTGTTTGTGGGTGTTTAAACCACATGCATAACAAGGCCTCAACATTCATGCATGATATGTTAGTACAGAGTCCAAGTTGTTGAGGGCTCATAAACATGTACTAGCTTCTACTTCATGATGTCGTTCTTCAAACAAAAGTAGAAAAAATAAGAGAGCGGGACTCTCCCCTTCTTCCTTTTAGCCCCAAATAGCCATAGTTCTGAATGAGTGCATGTTGCCTCCACCCTGTGTGAGGTACTGGGTTCCTCTGTTGTGCTTGGATGTATAGTCCTGGTACTTGCCTTTCCCAGTGTACAGCTGGTGCATGCAGCCCTGCTTGTGGATGACCTCTGTATACTGCTCTGATGCCGTCCATGCCATCATCATCCTTCCAAGTTGGGCAGCTACGGAGTAGGAGATAGCCCTGTGCTACCATCCAAACAACGCTGAGTCATGTCATGTCATGAATGCGTGTTTTTGTGTGTGTGTTGTGGGTCAGTAAGAACACATAAGGATGACTGCATGACAGGAAATACATTCAGAAGACAGCTAACTGCAAGGAGGGACCTGAGCAGGCAGGAGGGCAGCCATCAGGGCCTGCACAGCTGGCTCCCCAGAGAGGGGGAACAAAGGGTAATTCTGCTTAGTGTCACCCACTCTCTGGAGACTCCAAGCCTAACTCCTGGCCTAGGTTATTTCTCTTTGTCTTCCAAATGTATGGGAGTTTTATTGGCCTCACTTTACGATGTGGAAATTAAGACTGAAAGGGGTAGAGTCATTGCTTGGGGTTACACGGCAAGAAGGAGGAAAGCTTGTAATTGCCTTAGGCTGGCATGTTCAAGGCTTGTCTCTTGTCTTCAATCTCTTTAAGGTTTGGGACTGAGGGCTCTCAGCTCCACCTTTTCCATCAGCTTCTGTCTTTCTGGGAAGGTGCAGACATTCTGAGAAGCTCAGGTAGTCACTGCCCCACACTTGAGAGAGGCAGACAGTACTAGAGGTAAGCTGTATGCTATGGATTCAGGCCCTGATTCATACAGACTCCACTGTATGAGGTATCTAGATTCTGTTTCCCCTCGTTGGTTAATGGGGGACCCACATCTTAAGGCCATTGGGAAGATGAAGCCTGAGACAGTGTTCATAGTGTAGTGGACAAAAGTCAAAGTTCAATCCTTTTTTCTGGTACCTCGCTTCAAGGTGAGAGAAAGTCAACCACATTGTGTGTCCTAATAGCCTCAACAGGGCTGAGTCTTTGTTCTAGAAACCCTGCTTCTGAGAACTAATTTCAAGAAAATTCATTGTAACGTCTCATGGCCAGGTATGACGTTTGTCAGTGTGTGATCCTGCCTCGACACTGGTGGCAGGGAACAGCAGGAAGCAGCCTAGGCATCTAGCAACAGGAGACTGGGTAAATTAGTCCCCATGCCTCCTGGGCTTGGACTCAGAGGGTCATCAGTAGCAACGTCTCTGTCTATGATTTGATGGGAATAGATGGTGGCTGTGTTCACTCACGCTGCTGAAGGAATCCTGCAGAAGCGCTGCCTTCTTCAGTTCCTGGTCTGCTCCAGCCTTCTGCAAAGTTGTAACAATGTGATTATGCCTGAGAAGTTGCTCTTCTAGTTCCTTGATTTTGACTGTTTGGTTTTCTGGTTTTATACATTGTATACATGTATACTTCCACCTGCAACTTATGTAAGAAGAAAGCAGGTGTTCGTTCTGCAAAGCAGTAAGAAAAAGGTGGTGGCTCTTAAATTCTTTGGTTAAACGCCCGATAGTTGTTCTCAAGCAAGTCCCCGATAGTTGTTCTCAAGCAAGTCCAGGAAGGGGAGGTAGGGTGAGCTGAGAGAGTGGCCAGGCAGGGTGCCTCCTCAGTAGCCTGCTGCTTCTTTTCTGCCCCTCAGAGGTACCCCCTGAAGCAGTGAGCCTTTCCCTTTCCTTCCCCAGCCCAGTGCTCAGTGGTGGGGGGTGGGTAGGTGGATACTGGCCATGTCTGGAGAATTTATATCACAGGTAGTGATGGGTGTTGCAGATAGGAGCCCTTCCCTCCTTAAAAGCCACCCACTAAACTCTTCCCAGCAAGCCATTGTCTCATATGGCTTCCCATGTTGCCTTAAGGGGCTTGTGCCCTTGGGGGATACCCAACAGATAACTCTTTTCTTTGGATGTTCTGGAGCTGAGAGTGTGGGGAGGGAGATAAAGGAGACTCTGTGGATGGTGGGGTCATGGACCAGGACTCTGAGAGTGTGAGCTGGATTCCGGGCCTCTGGTGTACTGCCTCTTCTACTGGAGCCAGAGCTTCTGCTTTTTAGAAACCAGAAGGAAAACAAAGGGTTAAGAACCCAAGTCCCAACTCCTTGCTCTTAGCAATAGCTTAGCCTTTTTCTTACCTGTAGAATGGTATTTAAAGATGCCCCCCCCTTTGGTTTTTTCGAGACAGGTTTTTTTTTTGGGGTGTAGCCTTGGCTGTCCTGGAACTTATTCTGAGGATCAGGCTGTCCTCAAACTCAGAGGTCTGTATGCTTCTGCCTTCCAAGTGCTGGGATTAAAGGCATGTACCACTACCACCCAGCTTAGGTACCCTGTTTTAATTGAACTGTTAGGCCAGTGGTTTGTTTCCTCCAGCACATGTCAGATTCGCCTAGAGAAGTCCAGAATACCAAGGTTACCTCAGGGATGCCCAGGATGAAGCTCTATACTTGTGACATGCTACAGATGTGGCTTTTCTTGCTGGCATTACTGCTCTGGCAGTCACGAACACTGTCCCCTTCCTGCCCCCAGCAGCTGGTTCATCCAGGACCTAGTCACCTGGCAGCTTGTTTTGAGGTGGGGGAGTCTGGAGCTAGAGTACCTGGGTTCTAGATCTGTTTGACTGGGCTGCAGTGAGTGATGTTGCTTTTGTGGGGTTGTTTCACCGTCTGTGGGATGGGTCAGTAAAGCCTGGGTTTTCAGGCAGCTGCTGAGTGGCATATATGAAAGGCCTGGTGCCATAGTTCTGGCACAGGTGCTGGGGAAGGGTGTGAGCATGTGACCTGTGCTGTGCCTCTTATGTCACCAGCTCGGGACCCGCACAGAGAAGCAGTGCGGGGTGTGTGTGTGTGTGTGTGTGTCTGTCTGTCTGTCTGCACCACCCCAGGGCCCTCTACTTCTCTGTGTTTGGTTCTTCTGCTTGAGATATGAAACAGTCTCAGTATAGGAAGAAGAAAGATGTTTTAGTTTGTTCAGGCTCCTGGCCTCTGCCCTGTTCTCTCTGCTTTTTCCCAGCTCTGGGTTCTGTTTCTCACTATTGTTGACATGTGAGAAATGACATATGACAGTCTGTTTCCTTTCTGTTCTTGCCTGAGGCTGGACTGGACCAGGGTGGCAGCCAAGGGAAGGCCTGTACTTCTTCCCCCCTTTCATGCCCTCTTCTTTCTTTCTTTGCCTGTGAGCTGAAATCCCACTTGTGGTGTTCCTGGGAGATGTGTTGGCTTCCTGGGGCTCCCTTCCTTGCCAGAAAGGGGGTGGGTAAGGGATCCCGGTGTGGAGGACCGGAGGATGAAGGGGAGCAGGTGTTGGGTGACGAGAATGGTACCAGGTACTGCTGTGGGTCTGGCTTTCCATGCTACTGTGGCCACTCCCACCCCTGGGGTGTGTGTGTGCGTGCATGCACGTGTGTGTTCTCCCAGGTGCTTTATGAGGAGGGAAAGGAAGTTCTCAGCAACAAACCTTATCCACTCCATGGACTTTCTGAAGCTGCATCTCCATTCTGCAGTAGAGATGTGGACTTGATGAAAGCTGTTCTCTGTGACTGAGGTCCTTTGAGCCAGACCCGCATCTTCTAGTGCTTAAAGACTTTATACTTAAGTTCCTTCTCCTCTGCCACCACTATCACCAACATCATCACCATCTTTTCTACCACCACCATCACCCC
>LOJH01006108.1:1450-25245 GCA_001685095.1 Ellobius talpinus | reverse complement strand
AGAGAGAGAGAGAGAGAGCTGCTGAAGCTGGGTCTTTTTTGCTATTTCTGTCAGTTAGCTGGTTAGCCAGGTACTCGGGTCAGCTAGGCCAAGAGGTTCTAGACTGGTCTGTGGTTTCCACCCCTTAGTTCCCTTATGGGATGCGGGAATTGGAGAGCATTGGTCTCTTATGCACTGAGCTGTATCCTGAGCCTATGAAGCTTTTTCTTCTCTTTCCTATTACACAGGGACAGAAACTGAGACTAGGGATTACCACTTGTGAAAATGATTTCCCCAGGAACTATCTTGCCCCAAGGTACTGGTTCTGGGAAAAGAACAAAACAAAACACACAAGAACAGCTGTTCACAGAATCCAGAGTACAAACTCCCAGCCTGCCTTTCCCACCAGACACACGCACACATGCCCACAAACACACACACACACACACACACACACACACACACGGCAGATAGGAGCTCGCAATTAAATGCTAATGCCCAGAAAAGAGGTTAGCCTTTCCGTCCCTGCTTGTGGCCACTTGTCAACAACAATGAACAAGGAAACATTCTCTTCATCCACAGCCTCATTTCCCGTGTCTCCTGGGTAAAGAAAAAGTGAGTTCTAGCAGACCTCTGAGCTCAGTTCAAGTCCCCACCCTCTCCTTTTTCTCTATTGGTTTTTATTTTTATTTATTCATTTAGGCAGGTAAGTAGGTAGTTACATGTGTGTACCAGGGCACATCTGTGGAGGGCAGAGGACAACTTAGATCTGTCCTCTCCATCCACCTTGTGAGTCCCAGGATCAAACACAGGCATGAGACTTGGATAAGGTTAAGCCCTTTGACCTGCTGAACCTTAAGCGCTTTCCATGATCTGAAATTTTCTTACTGGTTTAATTGCACATAGTTTCTCTATTATGTCTAAAGCAGTTTTTCTCCAAAGGGAACATTCTGTCTGGAGCAGACCTTTATCGATGTTTGGAGGTGGATTTAGGGTCACAGCAGTGGGAGATTATTCACTGGGGTAGACAGTGCTCAGTGGCCCACCCCAGAGGAACACCAAAACTTTCTGCAGCTGCAAAGGGCCACAGTGTTGAGGCTGAGAACTCTAAGATGAGCTCCATGGGCAGTGCCCGGGTGGCTTCATCAAATTGATCCCCATTTGTACTAACAGTGGCACTTTTTCTCAGAATGCTGCTGCTTGAGCAGGAGTGTGAGCACACGCTGGAGAGCCTGAGTGCTTGGCCTTATGTGTGTGTGCAGGAGTCAATCACAAGGCAGGTTAAAGTGGACTCCGGCCCAGGATGCTACCCAACTGATAGATATCATCCCAGGGCATGAAAGAAGCATGGTAGAGCCGCTGTCTCAGTGTGGGTGAATCCCATCTCTACCGCACAATACAACTCAGTAGTAAACATAGGCAGTGATTTCAGGAGGTTCTCGGCCTGGCTTATGTTACATTTTCTAAAGACAGCGATTCAGTGGCTGAATTTCCTCCCTTCTTTTCTTTTCTTTTCTTTTTTTTCTGACAAGATGTCTGATTTAGCCAAGGCTATCCTTGAACGCTCAATTCTTCTGCCTCAGACTCCTGAATTGTTGGGGTCACAGACATGCACTATCATGCCCAGCACTCAATTTCATCTTTAGCAAATAGAATTATCAATTTTTTTTCTTATTCCTCCCTCACCTATTTTTCTTCTTTTACTTTTTTGCTACCTGCCTTTCCTCCTCGCCCTGTCTCCTTTATCCTTACCTCTCCCAAGGGGCCTTCCAGGGGCCTGGGACTCCCGCCCCACATTGCAGTAGTGTGACCAGCCCTCTGGGACTCTTACTTTGGCCTCTATGTAATCAGAGTAGTAATGCTTCCTATTTCCTGGGCTTGTTAGCAGCACGCATCAAGAGAGTATACGCGTCATATGCCACTAAGTCTGTGCTTAATAGAAAATACAATTGCATGGTGGGAAGGCAGGCACTGTCTTGAGAGAACTGAAGGGGGAAATCACAGCTGACTTTTCTGGCGACATCTGTGTCAGCGCAGGCTGTTCTTGGGACGGGAGTGTCAATAGCTCACGCTCAGTCAACACCCAGAGATGGTATAAAGGGGCCCTGTTCTGCTGGGGTTGACATCATCTGGGTGAAATCTAAAACTCCCTCCACTCAATAGGTCTCAGAGTAAGACTGGCCTAGATTGCCCTCTCTCTCGCAGAGACTCATCCGAGGAGGAGTTTAATAGCTCACCTTGCTCTCGGGGTGGAAAGTTTGTTTCCTGGTATGTCAGGTTTTCTGGGCCATGGTTTGGGAGTTGCTCTGGACAGTCTCTCTTTAGATCATGCTTTAATCCATGAAAATCAGCAGTTTTCAACCTGTGGGTTGAACAACTTTCACAGAGGTTGCTTAAGACCATCAAAAGCCACAGATATTTACATTACAATTCATAACAGTAACAAAATTGCAGTTATGAAGTAAAAACAAAAATAATTTTGTGATTGGGGGTCACCACAACATGAGGAACTGTATTAAAGGGTCACAGCATTAGGAAGGTTGAGAACCAGGGATGTTAATGAATGTGTTTTAGCATCTAGATTCCATCAACTCACTAGGAAGATTTGTGCCGGTGCCATGGCACTTGTATGGAGGTCAAAGGACAACCTTACCTCGCTCTTGTTCAGAAGCAGTATCTCCTTTTGTTCACTTCTTTTGTTGAAACCTCATTAATTCTTTATTGGTTCTTTGGAAATTTCATGTCATGCACCTCAGCCCCACTCACATCCCTCCATATCTGCCCCACAATACTGAAGTCAACGAAATAATCCAAAAACTCCACCTACTTCCTCCATCTTTCCAATACCTCTTCGTTCACCCTAGTGGCATCAGGAGCTGTGGTGTGTCCTTATGACCAGTCACTCCTCTCACAGAATGTTCACTGCAGTGAGTCATTGGTCTGGTTCATGCAACTGGATAGATGGCTGGTCACGTTGCATCAATAGTCATAAATGAGAGAGAGAGATAGGAGGGGAGAAAAGAGAAAGGAAAGAGAGGGGGGAGATGGGAGAAAAAGAGGAGGGGGGAGAGAAGGGGAGGGGGAGAGAGAGAAAGACAGAGAAGGAAGGAGAGGAGGAAATGTTGGTACTCAGCTCACTCTGCTTTTTTTAACTTTTATTGATTCTTTATGGATTTTACATCATGTGTCCCGATCCCTCTTATTCCCCTACCCCTTTGCATTCATCCTCTAGCCTTATAACCCCCCCCCATCAAAACCAAATTTAAATAAAAAACCAAAAACCAAATAAAACAATAAATCAAAACTAAAACAAAAGGTGGAGGGAGATGAACCTTGTCGTGGAAGCTGTAGTGCAGTCCATTGAGTCACAGTTTACCCTTTAGTCATTCATCTTTTCTTGCAAGTGTTCATCGCCATGAGTCGTGTTGGTTTGGCTTGTCTTCTGCTACTCCACTGATGATGGACTCTCACCGAGGCTCCTCTGGGATAATCCTGTTGTTGTCCTGTGTCATGGGTACCCCGCTGGTTTGGATCTGTAGGTTCCTCCTCTTCATAGTCCTGCTCCAACAGTTCATGGGTGAGGTGGATGTTGGGGTGGGTCAACGCATAGCCCTGGTTCTGAGTCTGGGTGGTAATTGGGTTGGTCAGCCTGCCAGCTTTCCCTCATCATCACTCTCTGGGAGAGCTAGCTCTCCAGCACTGCCTCTGCTAGCTTACCTGGTGCAGCCTGCAGCAAGGAGCTGGGCCAGTTGTCCTTCTCTTAGATCCTCAGATCCCGTCACCCACACTCACACCACCAGGGCCTGTTCTGCTGTTTTGCCCAAGGGAGGCTCAGGGCCTTCTCTCCTGATTGCTGTAGGGGGCATACGGGGAGGAGGAGGGTAAGTTCTGCTCTCATGCCCTCAGGACTGGCTCACCTGTGCCCTTGACAACAGGGGCAGCTCTACTATGCTGCCCTGCCAGGGTACAGGGCCTGCTCTCTTGTGTGCTGCAGCTGGTGAAGGACAGGACTAGTCCTCTCTTGTGACCCAAGGGCCAGCTCTCTCACCTGCCACAGGTAGGATGAGTCAGTAGGTGGGTGTGAGGGCATCTTTCTTTTACCCATGCCTCCAGATGGCAGAAGAAAGAGTCAGAGCCAGCTCGGCTGTTCTCAAACCCTCAGGGTCAGCTCACCTGCATTCCCTACTGCAGGATCAGCTCAGGTGCATGCCTGTGGCGAGGGGTGGGACCATCTTTCCTGAGTGCAGGGGTCCAGCTCTCCCGTGAGGGGCAGGGCCCGCTCTTCTGCTGCAGTATCCAGCAAGGGGCAGAGCCAGTGAACGGCAGGGCTGAGTCATTGGTTCCAATGACCCCCTGTGCTAACACAGGCCACAGACATCATCACAGACCCTAAGGTCACTTTCTTTTTATTCAGTCCAGGACCTCAGCCCACGGGATGTTGCCACCAACATTTAAGATGTGTCTTCTAACCCTCGGTAACCCATCTGGGTTCCTTCACAGGCATGCCTAGGGGTCTCTGTTCTAGGTGTTTTCAAAGCCTGTTGACAATATTAGCTATCATAGGCCTTTTCTTGTCAGCACAAGTGAGGAATTAGTTTCTAGGTGTTTTGTGTGGGAAGAGATTGGCCATCTCTAAGTAGAAAAGCAGAGAGGTCTAATCTTCATTTAGAAGGTGTCACTCCTACGGCCATGTCCTCGCAGTGACAGGACCACTGATTGCCCAGTTGCGTGAGACCTAAGGACCTGGCCCGAGAGCTGACAGGGAACCCATCCAGATAGCCAGTCAGACTTCAGCTGGGTCACACCACTCAAAGCCCTGAGAACTCATTTTCAGGAGGCCAGGTCTCTTCTGCTGAGTCTCAGGAAGTCAGTAAGGGAACCAGAAGAAAAAGGGGGAAACAAGAAGCTTCCTACTTCCTTATCAAGTGTTCGTGGTTCTGTGTTCCAAACATCAGCTAAAGCAAAACCAAAGGCAGCTAGGAGTTGGCTCTTTTTTCATAGTTGTTATTTCCTGTTACTTGTTAGTCTGACCCCAGACATCCTAACTGGGTCTCTTCTGGCCTGTGTGGGATTGTCACCCCATTGCTCCCCACCTCTCACATCTCCTCAGTCAGGTAGAGAGGCTGGGACTTGGGCCAGGTGGTGAGTGCTCCCTCATAGACAAGGACCCCACCATGTGCTGCCACATCTGGGCGCTGGAAGCAAAGGTCAAGCCTGTAGCAGATTCTCACTTCCCTGTAGCTCTTCTCCACATGACAGCTGAGCCACTAGACAAAGCATTTCCACCAGCTACCAGCACTTGCAGGCTGAGGACCCGCTCTTATCAGCTGGGAAGCAAACGCAGTCCAAGGTGGGAGTTCTAACCCAGCATGCACCATTCTAACCTCTAGATACCTGGAGCTGTGTGGGGAAGAGGTGGGAGAAGGTGAATCGTCTGGGTGGCTGCTGCACAAAGGTCTCCAAAGAGATCATGTTTGAGTATATATATATATTGTGTAATTTACTCAAGAAGTCACTGCTCTTAGCTGCCGTTGACAGCTAGAGGCAAATTCTGAAACTATTCCCACAGTCTCTGTGGATCTCAAAGGTGATTCTGGATTTAGATATATAATTAAGGATTCCACATACTTGTCTCTTAAACAGAGCCCTGGTTGAAACTTAAAAATCAAGCATTTTTGAGAGTCGTGCTTTAAAATAAGTGAGACATGCCTGCCTTGGGGTTTTCTTTTTGTTGTTATGGTATGTGTATATATACCATATATATGTGTGTATATATAACTGACCTATTGACCTAATGTTCATTTGAATTAGATGGCTTTTATTTTTAATGAAGCTGAGTAACTTACATACATCAGTTATGCTCTGACTCAGGAGGCAGAGTTCAGCTCTCATTCCCAGGTCTAGCATTAATAACTAGTGTGGCTTTGGGTGAATCTGACCTCACTTTCCTCCTATCTCAAACAAGTGGCCATTAATAGATGCTCTCCCTATTCTATTTATAAATTCCCTAGTTCGGAGTGCTTTCCCATGGACGTATTTTTATCTAGAAGTGAATGAGTTTCCATGACTGCTTCGTGGTCCTGTCTTTCCATTTCTACCTGCTCTCGTGATCCTTTACGATGGTCCTCACAGGAAGGCTTTCCCTGGTTTGTCAGTGTGTGCCAGATATAGGGCCGCATGCAGCGCTGTGTGACTCAGAGTCGGGGTCTTTGGCTGAGCTCCAGTTCCGTTGTTTATCTTGTGGATCATAGGGCTTTGCCTTTGTTTTCCCTCATGATTTTGGAGTGAGGAGAGTGCTGCCTCAGGGACATCTCGGGGTTGACTGTGTGGCAGCACCTGGGTCACAGAGGGGCCCTGTGAACAGTGCTGGAGGCCAGCAGGAACCCGTGGCCTGGTTGTGCAGATGCACTGAAGGCCAGCAGGAACCCCTGGTCCTTTCTCTTCCTCTATTTCTTCCTATCGGCTCTGCACAATTTTTCCTGTCACATGCTTTTTAACTGGCTTGTTAATTTTCCCTGCCGTTGATCTTCCCTAAAATGAGTATGTATAAGACTGAGAAAAGGTTACCTGTTTACTGGTTTTCATAGAAATAGGGTGTGTCCTAGCATTAACTGTCACCTTGCCACAGCCTAGAGGAATCTGTGAGAAAAGTCTCAGTTGAGTAATTGCCTTTACCAGTTGGTCTGTGGACACGTCTGTGAGGACATGTTTTCTAGAAGTGCTGATTGCTCTAGGAGAATCCAGCCCACTGTGGCTCCCCTGGTCTGACCTTTGGACAGAGCGTTATGGTAGTGGGAGGCTGTGCTAGAGAAGCTTCTTCGCCTCACTGCACCTGGGGGGCAGAGCAAAGGGCATATGCAAGAAGGAGACAAGACAAGGCACAGCCTTCAACTAGCAACACTCCACTAGCAATCTCCCTTCTCCAAACAGGCAGCCTCTTGCCTCTTAGCACCTCCCAACACGACTATCAATTCATCAAAGGGTATTCCATTCATTGGGTTGGAGTCCTTGTGATCTAATGTCTCTAGAAGCACCCTCACAGACTTATCTAGAAATGGACAATGCTAATAGACACTTACTGATCTATCTGAATTGACGATTGAGGTTAATTCCTGTTATCAGTTCCTCTGTGCTGAGCAGGAGCTTCATCAGTACTGGACACAGAAGCCTGCTCCTATAATTTTAGGGATGGTAAGATGGGAGGCAGAAATGGGCAGATCCTCCAAAGATACACCCACCCTGTCCCATCCCCTAAACAACCTGTGTGCCTTACTTGAAGAATTAGAATTCAGTGCAAGTCCCTGTCACAGAGCAAGGAAGCGGATCCTTCTGACCCCATGAGTTTTGTAGAGTGCAAAGACATGGGTTTAGGTAGACCAGAAGCCTGACTACTGTCTGGAAAGACATTAGAGCCCCACAGTCATTCCCAAGCTTTCCCCCAAGCCCACCTGATTTTTCATGCTTCCTTCGGCCACATGTCCTCCGAATTCTTCCTACAGGATTTTCTCCATAGCAGTCAAGGTTCCAGATCCAATTACAGATTTCTTGGATTGAAGTTCTGATTGCCCTACCTTGCGGCAAGAGGCCATGTCTAGTTCGGTCAACTAATATCAAGCTGTGTGTCACTGAAAAGGGCGTCCCATCAAAAATACATTCATTGTTTAATAGTCTAGAGTAATCCAAGTCTTGGGAATTGGAGACAGAACAGCATGAAGTCTTTATGGCTACATAGGAACCAGAGACAAATGTAGGCTATGGGAGACTCTATCTCATAATACTACCAAAAAATAATAAAATTACATGTGGAGAAAAGAAATGCTGATTTGTTAGAGGAAGGCTCAAAACAAAATTTTGTTTGTTTGTTCTGTTTTTGACACAGGGCCTAGCACTGGCTGTCCTTGAATTCATTACATAGTCTAGGTTGGTCTTGAACTCAACAGAGATCTGCCTGCCTCTGGCTCCTGAGGACTGGGATTAAAGGTGTGTGCCGAGGGAAACATTTTTAAAGGAGAGAAAAAAATGTATTTGGATTATGGGCAATTTAGTAACTTGAACTATTGTGTGAGTTGTGGCATTTTCCTCAATGGACATGTGTATGTGTGTATGTGTGTGTTTGAGGATTGATTTACTTTCTGTAGGACACATATAGAGCTATTTCTAGAGCAGTTTTGCAAAAGTAAAATGATTTAAACCAACACATTGCTGTATCCACCCTTTCCCCTCCTCCAATATAAATAACTCGAAAATGGATGGTGTTGTTTGTCTGTTTGTCCCTCTGTTTTTATTTGTGGCTGGAGTTTTATTCTGTTCTTTTAAGTTGTGTTTTTAGTTCAGTAAGTTTTATTTTGTTTTTGTTTTTGATACAAGGTCTCAAATTCGTTATGTAGTCCAGGTTGTCCTTGAACTCGTGGGGGCTTCTGCTGATTCAACCTCTTGAGTACTGTTAATACCATCCCATTCCCCACTATGCCTGTGACTCAGCGACTCACAGCAGTGAACACGTCAGTCAAATCACTCAGCCACTGGGCTCTGCCCAACCACCTTGTTCACATTTTGACTTGGTTCTTTACTTTCCTGGGTAATTTTGAATAAACTCTCCTAACAATTTTCTAGCCTATAAAATGAGGGCATTGCCCTTGTGTTGCTATTTGCAGATCTTGGGGGGAGCTGGATGAAGCAGGTTCTCTTATATCCAGGCTGGTCTCAAACTCTTACTGAGTCAAGAGCGACCTTGAGCATCTAATTCTCCTGTTGCTGTCTTCCCAGGGCTGAGATCACAAGCACATGCCTCCATACCCAGTGTGTGTGTAAGGCACTGGTAAGCAAACTCGGGGCTTTGTGCATGCTAGGCAAGCACTCTCGCCTCTGAGGCGCGTCTCCAGCTCCTTTGGAGGATCTCTGGTGAGACCGTATAATAACATGCATTGTCCAGCTCAGTGACCAGAACTAACATCTCCATCCATTAAGCCACCCTAGGTGTGTATTTGACCTGGGCATTGCCTAGTTAAGAGAGTAATCAGTGGCCATGAACTAAGCAAAGCTTGTCTGCTAACCTCTTATCACCAGTTCTGTGGTTTCTTTGGGTCATGTGTCTATCACTCCCTGCTAAGCTGGGTCACAGGTGCTTAAAACAGAGTTCAACCAAAACTGAGTGCAGAAATTATTTTTTGCGTTGAAAATGAGTTACTTGTACCCACCCTAAGCCTCTGTTTCTTCATCTATTCAATGTGAATAATAAAAGGAATTGCAGAATGTACCATTATAATAAAGGTAATGTATGTAAGACACGTAGGGCAATGCGTGTACACAGCTGGTATTCAGTAATGGCGTCTATCTTGTTCTTGAGATAGAGTCTCACTATGTTGCTCAGGCTGCTCTCAAACTCCTGTACTCCAGTGATCTGCTCATCCATATCTAGGTATAGCTAGAACCACAAACATGTATCACTAAACTCATTATTTATTTATTTATTCATTTTGAGTTTTTGAAGTCATCTTTCATGTAGCTCAGGTTGGTCTTGAATTCATTATGTAGTCAGTACTAATGTTGAACCCCTGATCCTCCTGCCTCCACTTCCCCAGCAGTGGGATTGCAAGTGCACACCATCGCATCTCACTCAATTTTTTCTTTTCAAGTTGGGTTAAAAAAATGTCTGAATTTTGTGCAGTACCTGAAAGGAAAAGAATGTTTTCCAAGCTTTTCAAATGTAACCCAACAAAACCCACATTTGTTGCCAACAGTAGACATGAAGACTGCACTGAGCCATTCTCATATCAGGGAGATGCTGAGGACAGCCTGGGTATGTCTTGGAAGGAGACTCAGCTTAATCACACTTGAATTGAAGGTTTATGTGAGTGTGTATACATGTACACACATATGTTTGCATGGATGATGGCTTCATTTGGATAGTGTGTAGCATAAGTTTTCTCACTATATATATATATATATATCACATGGGGGTTCAGGTTTTTGGTTTTGGGTTTGTTTGTTTGTTTGTTTGAGACAGGGTTTCTCTGTGTTTCCCTGGCTACCCTAGAACTTGCTCTGTAGACCAGGCTGGCCTCGAACTCAGAGAGCTCCACCTGCCTCTGCATCACAAGTGCTGGGATTAAAGGTGAGTGCCACTGCCACCACCCAGCAGTAACATAACAATATTAAATATATCTAATATGAATATATTTACATTATATATAATATATTTAATAAAAATGTAAATATAGACATATAAGCCAGGGGCTGGGAATGTTGTCCAGTGGCAGAGCATTTGCCTAACCTGTGTGAGGTTCTGAGTTCAGTCTCAGCACTGTACAAGGGGAGGGGAAAGAGCACAGACAAAATGGGAGCAATGGCTTCCATCTGTAACCCCACTGCCCAGCATGCTCAGGCCGTGAGGTTACAAGTTTGGGGCCAGCCTAGACTATACAGCAAGACCCTGTCTCAGAAAGGAAATGTCTGTATGTGCTCACATCACAAGTGTACATAAAGGTGGTCTCCAGGATGTCCTCAAAGGGACAGGGTGGTGACATCTACAGATGGGATGGTTTGGAGTGTCAGTTTATCAAGGGAAGGGTCAAAATTACAACAGCTAATTCCCAGCACTGCAGTTTTCAATTGAAAAAAATTACACATTGAAAACTGATATGTCAAACTGTCAACCGTACACCTTCACTGCTTACTATAGATGGTGATCTATTAAAAGGGGCAGAGAGTTCAAAAGCTGAGGCCTTTGCATTTGAACTTCAGTCTCGTGTTTTTCTCCTTGTACTATGCAAGTATCGCGTTTACCAGAGCGCAGCCATGATGAAAGGAGTTTCCATTTGTGAAGTGTTACCAGGACTCAAGGCAACATGTGCTTTCTTCTGTGAGACCTGCACCTCTCCGCATGATCTTGTGCCCTGTGTGAACTTGGCCGACTACATGGGCATTTGTTTTGTTACTGTTGGCAGTGTTTCCCCCAAACGTTAAGTAGTCTTTGCTTTGCATCTTTTCCTTACTTTAAATCCATGCTCCCAGGCGTATCCAACCTTTTGACATTGTGGCACAGCGTTGTCGGCTCCAAAGTCCGTATTCAAGAACTGTACCATCTAGTTTTTTTTTTAAGTCTCCGTAATGTCTTAAGTAAGTGTGGTTGTGTGTTGGGCCCCTGTCATAGCTGTTTTTGGCCTCATGCAGCTTGCAGACTGCAGTTCAGTCACACGGCAAGCCTGTTGTACATCTGCTTCCTGGGGGCCCACTAATGAGCTCATTGGAATATGACACATGTACGATTAAGTGAGTCAGCAGTTTGCTGAAAGACCAGGCTCTGACAGATCTCCCCATGTTTTTATCCCCACAGATGACAGAAGGCAGGCACTGCCAGGTTCACCTGCTGGATGACAGGAGGCTGGAGCTGCTGGTCCAGGTAGGTATTGGATGCTCAGGTAGGTATTGGATGCTCAGGGATAGCCCCTTCCTGCCCTCTTTGGAACATGGTGGCCAGTGTTGAGGCTGCTCACCTGCCTGTGCCTAGAACTCAAAGCTTTAGTGACTGAGGGAGAGAGGTAGCTCTGGGGTCAGCAAACTTGGTCTTCTCATGAGTTATCGTAGCTCATTGTTCCTGAAAGAATCCTGACAAGTCAAGCTGCTTTATATGTATGAGCGGAAGCTCTTTTCAAAACCTGTGATGCTAGAATGAGTTTTATGTATTTTACTTGTTTGTGATTTTCCTTCTATTTGCCCAACCCTGGCCCTAGATTTTTTAAAGCAACAATAACAACAACAACAAAAACAAACAGTCAAAAAAGGCTGAATTCCTGGGGGTAGACTATACCTATGGCTAGCCTTGATGCCTTGTCAAAACCAACTCAGCTCAACTTTCTCGTTGAGCATTGTCCCTCACCCACTGCACCCACACTGCAATTAAAATAGACAGAAGAGGAGTTGGAGAGATGACTCAGTAGGTCAGAGTGCCTATTGCTCTTAAAGAAGATCCAGGTTCGATTCCCAGCACCCACATGGTGGCTAACAGCCATCCAAAACTCCAGTTCTGACCTGTGCAGGCACCAAGCATGCACAAACATGCATGTAAAAAGAACACCACACATAAAATAAAATGAGTAAGTCTTCAAAAAGAATTAGAGGATTAGGACCTGCAAAGTAGTTTCACCAGCTTTTAATCCAGATTTCTGCCTTCTTCTCTCCTTCCTCCCTGACCCCTTCTTTTCTTCCCTGTCCCTTCTCTCCCCTCTTGTTATCTATCTCCTCCCTTTCTTCCTGACTTCTTTTCTTTACTACCTCCACCATTTCATCCCTCCAACAGCAGCAAACTTCAGACCATCACTATGTACCCCTGACTGTTAGGCTCAGGGCTCAGAAGGGAACCATCTGGGCTGCTGCCCAGTGGTACCCCTGCTTCCCTGGTTCCTGCAGGACCAACATCAGTCATCAGTTGGACATCCTGGCAAATTCCAAGCCATACCTCTTCCCACCAGGCCCATAGTATCCCCAAAGCTCACAGGCAGTTCCTTCTTAAACTGGGTTCTCAGAGCTTAGTGGTGACAATGGCATGAAGAATGATATTATAAAAACCTCACAAGCAGCAAAGGCTTCTTTTGATGGTTAGGGCAGGTGAGAGGTGACAGCAGCGGGAGAGATGGGCAAGCAAATCGCTGCTGATCAGATTTGTGTTTTGACAGCCCAAGCTTTTATCAAGAGAGCTGCTGGACCTGGTGGCGTCGCATTTCAACCTCAAAGAGAAGGAGTACTTTGGAATCACATTTATAGATGACACGTAAGTGCTCTGGGTTTTCACGTCTTTGCCTCAGGCCTGCGTAATATGCTTGCTGATTCTCGCGGTTGGCAGCAAGGGAGAAAGTATTTGTGTCCTGCTTGGCTGTAAGTGTCTCAGTATGGAAATTTTCCCCTACGAATGTCATAAAGAAAGAAGAAAAGGAACATGGGGCCTTTAAAAGTCTTGCAGGTATCACCAGGTGTGGCAGCAAATACCTGTCATCTCAGTCCTCGAGAAGTGGAAGCCAGGAGAAGGATGAAGGTTCTAGGCCACGTGGTCTGCAAGGCCAGCCAGGGCTGTGAAGCAGGATAGTGAAAGCACAAACACCAAAAACCCCTCAAAATGTGTGCTAATGAGTTTGAGTCTGTATTATTGGTCTTTGAATGTGTGGTAACGTCCCCAATTCACTCATGTCGGTGATGGAAACTCTAGGTTGTTCTTCATATGTATCGTGAAGCTAATTTAATGTTTTGGCATTAATGGCTAGAAAGTTTAAAGCTCAATTTGTAGCTTGCCTTAAAAACATATGCAGTTGAATATGGCATTAACTTTTACCGCCCTACGATCTAAGTCTCCTTCATGCTGCCCTGGAAGTTGTCCCTCTGTTTTCCGTCCATTTCCATTCTTTACGCTGACATGTTGGAGTGTGTGTGTGTCCCTGTCTGTCTGTTTTATAGCAACCTAATTTGTCTATGTTATATATGGCCTGATACGTTATGAGAGGAATCCTTCCCTTTTCTGAAGATATTTTCCAAAGAGGTCTTTAAATACAAGAAAATATGTTCCAGACACAAAATATGCTGGCCAGCCACCACGTTCTTTCCGTGACTCTCACGATGGAAGTAGTTTTTCAGTTGCTCAGTGGAACCAGGAGGAAAATAACCTCAAGAATGATTTAGTTTGTTTTTAACACCTTGTACAGGCTAATGATTTCTCACCCAGGGCCTTCACGAAATCTAAACAAAACCCTCAACTCAGGCTGTAAAACCCAGATATTTGTTTAGAGGTGTACAAAACCCAAAAAAACTTATAGTAGACTCAGAATGCTTCATGAAGGTGATTTGCCCAAAGCCGGTGTGGGGCGGGGGGTGGGGGTGTGATGTGGCCATCACCCTCATACTTTGAATCACTGGTGGAGAGGCTCCTGATTGTCTGCCCTCTGCTGGATAAAATAGGAAACGGATGTGTCCGTTTTCTACAATACAAGCCAGAAAGCCACAGCAGTTCACATGAATCAATGATTAAGCAGTCACACACATATAGGCAGAATCTGCATGTGAAAAAAAGTATGTAAGACCTATGAGCATAAATACATCATAACTGAATGATATGCTATGAACTGTAATTGCTCTGAACACTATCATTTAGAAGGAGATCATATCAAGGTGAAGCTAAAAGCCTGGATACTAGAATAATGCATTTATTTGTTTAGCAAATGTTCCCTGAGTGTCCACAAGCTATCAGATGGTATTCTAGATACCGGGGATTTAGCTTTGAGGAACGCAGTTACGATTCCCTGCTTGCAAGAGTTCATATTGTAGTGTTTGTGGTCTGGTTTAACAAGCAAAGTTCTAAGTTCCCTGAGATCATATGGGAAGCCATATGAAGGAAAGCTGGGGAGGGGCAGTTTTAGACAGAGTGGGCCAGGATGGTGTCTGGAAGACAGAGTGCATCGAATACCAGCAACCAGCTCTGCAAACAAAAGCATGATTGTCCAAAGATGGAACCCAGTTAGACTTAAAACCCAGTGTTTTGTTTTAATATGATGTTTGATTGAGACGGGACCTCAGGTAGTCCAGGCTGGCCTTGAACTCCTGATCCTGCTACCTCTGCCTCTGGGATTGGAGATATGTGCCATCATGCTTGACTTGGTTTAGTTTTTAAGAAAAGTAGGGAAAGCCATTGTGGCAGAGTGCAGAAAACAGGAAGGAAAGAGGTCCAAGAGTGAGGTGGGAACTACCCAGAATCCTGTAGCTGTGTGATCAGACAGCAGTGTTTGACATCACTGACACTCATGCTTCATATCTATAACCTGCGTATAACAATAGTCCTATAAGGGGCCCAGAATAGAGCACTGGCATTCTGTATTTCAGGCCTGTTAAGTAAGACACATAGAGTCCAGAGCACAGGCACACATGCAAGAGAGGCTTTTCAGGGCACTGGAGTGCTCTCTCACAGTTCTCTAGAACTGGGCCAGGCCCACATGTTCCACAAGGGGAAAGGAGGTGGCATCCCAGGCAAGCATCACTTGAAACAAAGCACAATGCTGTGCTCTTGCTCAGTGGGAAGACACCAGCTCGAGGGGGGAATTAAGGGGTGAGCAAAGGACAAAACCACGCATGGGTAAGCCCCATGGATCATGGAGATGGCATTGCACCTGCAGCCACTGAAGGACCGTCTATGGTGGAGGAACAGGCCTTAGAACTACAGCGTCAGTACTGGGAAGAAGGGTCCAGACCAAGCAACGGGCTGCTGGGGAAGCCCCAAGCACAGTGCTTTGTCCAGATGTTCTAACTTGCTTCAGAGAGAAAAGAGAAAGATCTGAGCATGGTGCTGCCTACCTGCGATCCCAGCCTGGAAGCTGTACCGCAAACTCTGGCCAGCCTAGGCCGTGCATAAAACTCTAGTGAGAAAGAAAGGGGCTGTGGAGAGGGCTCACTGGGTAAGAGCGCTTGCTGCACAATCATGAGTACATGAATTCTAAGCCCTAGGACCCAGGTGGAAAACTGGGTGTGGCCACATGCATCTGTAATATGGCACTGTGTAAGGAAGAGGAGGGCACATGGCTGGAACCTACGGGCTGCCAGCCTCACTCCTGGTGCAATAACAAAACCATGCCATAGGGAGTATGACAGAGAGTGATAGAACAAGATGCCCAGCGCTCTCTTCTGGACTCTGCATACACATGTACGAACACACCACACACGTGTACATCACACACACCAAAAAGCAAGGCAGGACAGTTATGAATGATTTCCTTGCATGACTTGGGCCACCATCTTCCTTGTCTACCCTGGGATTTGTGGGCTCCCTTCCAATATATTCTTGGGCCACAGAAGTCAAACCTTCCAGCCTTCCCAGGAACCTTGTGTGCCCCAGCTCCCCTACAGGTAACAGACAACACCTGATGTCTGAATTACAGCCAGCTGGGGAAGGTGTCTCCTGGCTCCATCTGTGTTTATTTTCAGGAGTATGAGTTGGTCTTTTCTGGGAGAAGGAAGGTCTTGGATATTTCCACCTTTCCGAGGAAAGAGCCTGGAAACATGTTTGTTACGTCTAAGGGTGTCTCTTTGGAAAGTCTTGGTCACAAACCTGGTTCTTTGTTTGGTAAATATTTTTGAAAGGTTTTTTTTTCCCCAGCACTCCCTTTCTGTCCACCCCCGTGAAACCACCAAGTCGATCCCTCCCAGGGCACTGGCTGAGTTGCATTTTCCAGCTCCAGTGCCACATCAGCCTTGAGACTGTGGCAAACTCAACCGAGGAAGGAAAGCGGGAAGGGACGGAGTCAATGACACTGGCTACCGTCTTTACCCTAGCTCATGGAGCCGGAAGAGAGATGGGAAAACAGACCACAGTTATGTAACAAAGGCAGCAATGCGGACCAAGTAAAGCAAATTCCTGCAATGCGGACCAAGTAAAGCAAATTCCTGACGGGGGGNGGATGGAATTCCTGAGGCTGCTCTTACCGAGGCTCCCCAGCTCTGTGTGCAGGATGGTCGGCCACCCGTAGAGGGCAGTCTCAGCCCTCCTTCCCCACAAGGCCCCTTCTGTCCCCCTCCCTTCACCCATTCTGAAAAGCTTTGCCGAGTGACCTTTGCTGAGGAAGAAATAACAAATAATAGGCTTTACAATACAACAATAGCTTTGGATCCCTGTCCTTTCTGGTGGACCTGAGACAATGGGGCTTCCGTAGCATAGAATCTGAACCAAAGAGAACACGTGGCTTATGGTTATAAGTGCTTGTCTTTGGTGTTTTGCTTTGTCTTGTTGTCGTTTGGTTGGTTGGTTAATTTTTTTAATTAATTATATCTCATCATTATTGAGGAAAATACTTAAAAACGGCAAAATAAAAACATTAAATAAACCATATTATATCCTAGTATTTAGACATAAGTAATTTTCTTTCTCAATTTTTAGAACTTTCATTCTGTTGATAAGACTATAAACAGACTTAGAACTATAAAAAAACTAATTTTAAAATTCAATTTATGTCTTAGTGGTCCATGCCTATAATCTCAAGATTCAAAGTCGGCCTGGTCTGCCAAATGGAACCCGGAAAGCCTTGAACCTGACATGCCACAGATTTTAACCTTACTTTATCCTTAACCTTTAACTTTAACCTTTAACCTTAAATCTGACATTCCATGTATTTTAACCTTTAACCTTAACCTTTAACTTTAATCTTTAACCTTAAACCTGACATGCCACATATTTTAACCTTTATCTTTAGCAACTTTGAAGTTGAAGTGTCTTTAAATAAGTGTCACATTAAATATGACAAAATATAATGTAAGAATCCTTTAACTTCAGCCTTCTGGTTTTGGTTTTTGTTTTTTCCTTACACACAAAACCACGAATTCTAAGAAGTTCCCCAATGTTCCACCAAGGAAATCTTGGGGCAGTTCCCAGCATTCTTATCATGTAATTATGAAAACAGATGCACATAAATAAGCCCAATGTTATTATAGGAGGTAGGAAATCCCTTGATATCATGGACCCAATATTGAAAGCCCTGGTCAAACCGCAGCCCTGCCATTTTCCTTGCACATTTACTATAAGACACAACGTTAAGAGATAAAAGATTTCCAACTTGGTTGATATGTGAGGGGCACAGTGAAGGAATCACTGAAATGGCTGCTCCATGCTATGGTTAGAGAAATGGGTTTTATTAATAATGAATAAGAGAAAGAAAATATCCAGAGGCATCTGGAAGAGGCCAGAGCAGAGAGAAGTAGTAGCAGACTGGACATGGCCAGGGTTATCTATTAGAGAAGAGAGAGTCGGGGGGAGATCAAGGGGAGAGGACAAATCGCCTTGATTATAAGGGCAGTAGCTGTGGGGAGGGAAAGGCCAGGAGGCTAGCATGGACTTTGAAATGTATATCAAGGATTTGTGAGTAGGAACTGGGGGACATGAAGGCCAGCATGGGCTTGGATGTGCGACCACAGTTGCATCAATGGAGAGCCTTGTCCCTTCTGCTGGAAGCCAGGAGAATGACTATCTTGGGGGTGGGAGGGACTTTTTTCACACATTCCCAAATAATGCTGGCTTTCATCTGACCTAGCTGCCAGAAATCCTTCTTTGGTCCAGCTTGAGCTCACTTCTAGACACATGGACTACCTGAGACCTAAGAGCTGACAGAAAGTATTTGCTCATTGAAGAGTAGCTGTTATCATTTATACTGTTACTATTTGTGCCCATTTTTCTATCTGCTTTGTTTCTAATACTTAAAGGATATTATGTGTAGGTGTGTTTGGCCTGCGTGTATGTGTGTGTGCCGTGTACAGAGGGCCCATGGAGGACAGAAGGCGGCACTGGAATCCCCAGAACTGAAGTTACAGATGATTGGTTATGAGCCACCATGTGGGTGCTGAAAACTGAACCCCAGATCTTCCACAAGAGCAGCCAGTGTATTTCTCTGCTGGACCCTTTCTACAGTCCCTTTTCTATCTACTTATATTGAGTGGCAGCATGGAATTTCCTGAGTTTATCTTTTAATTATTTATTCAAGGACAAAAATAGACTGGAAAATGTTTTCTAGCTCGTAACAGATTTTGCTGGAATTCAACACCCCTTTCCCACCCCCCAGAAGTGGGCTCTGAAACTGAATTTAGTGTAAGAATGTTTAAGCGGGCTCTAAGATGGATAGGCCAGTTGAGCAGCCTTGGAAATCACAATCCACAGAGCGTAGAACCATAGAGGTCAAGGTCTTGAGAGAACTGTTTATACCTGCGAACTGGGGAGGCTCTGAGGTAAATAAATACTTAAACATCTGTAAGTCATGTGTCCACAGAAATAACTCCAGAAAGGCCTGACCTGTGCATGCATTGAAAACTGCAATGTTGGACTTGGCGGAAAATTTCCTTTTCCATAACTAAAACATATTGCATTTAACCTTTCATATACAGTTAAAGATAAATTTAATATTGTTCAGTGTCTTAATCTCACAAAGCACTATTCATCTCTTATTTATTCTCTCAGTTTTTCTTTAAATTCGTGCATGCTTTATATATGGATTTCCATTGGTTAAAAAAATGGGCAAGGAAGGGATGGTAGAGCAAACCTGGGCTACAACAAGGCTCTGTTTCCATAAACAAAAAGCACTATAGGTAATATATTATACTTACTGTTATTTACTTTATTAAAATTTTAAATTTATTTTACTTATTTTGTTTGAAACAAGATCTCACTGAATATTCCCAGTTGGCCCAGACTTCTTGTATAGACCAAGCTAGTTTTGAACTCACAGAGATTCTTTTGCCTCCACCCACCCTACGCCCAAGTGCTAGTATTGAAGGCATGCATCACCATGCCCAGGGAATCTTGCTGTTTTTAATTTAAGGTTTTTGTCTGGTTGGTTGGTTGGTTGGTTGGTTGGTTGGTTGGTTGGTTGGTTTGTTGGTTGGTTGGTTGGTTGGTTTTTAAAGACAGGGTTTCTCTATGTGGCCCTGGCTGTCCTGGAACTTGATTTGTAAACTGGACTAGCCTCGAACTCAGAGATCTGTCTGCCTCTGACTCTCAAGTGCTAATTTCAGATCTGTATCTGGGAAATTGTTCCAAGCAATTTTGTAAGCAGTCTCTCCAGCTTGTTTTATGACTGCATTGCATTTCTCTGCATACATTTAGATTGTTACTTTAACAATACCCTATAGATATTCATGTTATTTCCAGACTTTTAGCTATCAAAGTGAGTGTTTTCAATGTATAGGTTATTCTTCAAATGTGCAAGTTCTTCTTGGCAAGCTCCTCCCGTTGGAAACACTAGCTCAGAAGTAGATAGGTTCAATAGGTTTGAGAGGTGGCCTCACGGCCCGTGGTATCCCTGCGTGGCATGCAAGCACGGCTCTTTCCAGGCAGTTTTGCCAGCACTGTGTGTTGCTGAACTTACCACGCCATCCTTTGCTTTTGCTTCTTCTCACAGGGGTCAAGAGAACTGGCTGCAGCTAGACCACAGAGTTCTGGAGCATGATTTGCCTAAGAAGCCTGGCCCAGCTATTCTACACTTTGCTGTCAGGTATGTGTGGGTGCATCCGGCATTCACCTCCTTTTTTTTATTTTTATTTTTCAACATTCCTAGTCATCAGTGATAGTGAATAAAAAGAGAGTAGACCCCTTGAGAACATGACCACGTGAAAGAGATTGTCTACTATCTCGGTTACCATAGATACTGCGTAGATTTGTTTTCTTTAAAAATAAAGGAGGGAAGCATCTTGCTTTATCCCTCAAAGATTCTTAGATTAAATGTAATACTGAGAAACCTGAGAGATGTATTTTAATTCTTAATTCTGAAAAAAAAATTATTCAGTAAACTGTTAGAATTATTTGACTCTGAAATCTGAAACATTTTCTGCTATACTTTATGTTGGAATATAGAGATGTGGAAACAATTGAGTTTGATACAATTCCATGTCTTAATTGACATGGAAGATACAATGCAAACAAATCCCCAGAGAAAGAATTCTCCTAACGCCTCGGAAACCCGAATTGTTTCACGCAAAGACAGAAAAGGGTAACTCTCACAGCCCTTGCATGCTCTATGAGCTGTATTTGGGGAAGTCTCTTAACGAGGCCCTGAAACGGATGCATTTAACTGAATCAGGGATTTCTCAGAGCTGGCCCAGGAAAATACTTTAGCATTAACTACTACCAATCTAAGAGAAATAGAATGCCTGAAGACTGGCCTTCCTGCCCCTTCCATAGCTTAAGATACCAAACATTACCAGTGGAGCCCAAAGCTCCTTGCATGGTAGCCCTGCCCCTGCCTGAAATCTAAGAAACAGCTTTACAACCAATTTTTATGGCTGGGATATTTTATTTTCATAAAGCTGGTTCAGATGCTTCAGCTGGGAAAGGCACCGTCTGTCAAAGAAAACCTACTCCAACAGTTGGCCCCTGACATCCGCGTGCATGCAGCCACACACAAAATAATGAGTGTAAAATCATTTTAAGCTAATTCAATCAGAAGAATAGTCTAAGATTAAGTTTAATTTTAGTGAGGAAGATACATCTCATTTTATACTCTGATGTTGAGAACCCATCCCTACCCCTTCTCTACCCCATCTTCTTTTCCCTCCTCTTCCTCCTTTCCTTTCCTCTCCCTACTCCTCCTTCTCCTCCCCCTCCCTTCTTTCCCTCCTTTTCTTCGTCCTTCCTATGATGTTGAGGCAAAGTAAGTTATGATGCCATTTTACAAATACTGTTGTAATTCATCTGCTCCGTGGAATTCAGAAGCACAAAAATACTGTATCTCACCCCTTTTTAAAACTGTGGTTCTTATGCAAACTAACCACTGAGAGTTGCTAAGTCTTAGCTTGCCTGTGGTGTGTTCATAGCCCTGGGGTGGGCGAGGTTAGCCTTGTTCTTGTTGGTGTTCATTTTCTCAATATTTGATTTTGGGGGCTGGAGAGATGACTCAGTAGTTAAGAGCACTGGCTGCTCTTCCAGAGGACCTGAGTTTGATTCCCAGCACCCACATGATGGTTTCAAACCATCCATAACTCCAGTCCCAGAGTATTTGACACCCTCTTCTAGCTTCCATGATACATGTGCAGGCTAAACACATAAAAATAAATTTTTGATTCTGAGCTCTGCATGGGATTTTTTTTTCTTGCCCATAATCCTGTTTGTTGTTGGTTGGTTTTTAATGGTGCTGGGGATTAAATCCAGGGTCTTGCCCATACTAAGTCTATGCTCCACCACTGAGCTGCACCCCCAACCCCTAAGAACTTTTTATTAATGCCCAAGAAGGAGGGCCCATAGAGATGACTTGTTTGAGTGTAAGTCATAGCTGGGGAGGTGCCCAAGGATCCTAAAGAAAACCTGGAGTTTACTGAAACGCGGTGATATGAGGACTGTGTGCCCAGGACAAGGGAAAAGGAGGAACAGCCAGAAGCAAGGAGAAAGCTGCCTGTTGGCATTGAGCAGGAGTCAGAATAGCAAGGGGAAAGTAGCTCCATGCCAATGAGGTGCCTGTCTACAAGGAGTGAAGTTATCACTGTGAACAGTTCAAACTCAGATAATACAGAACGAGAAGTTGGACAGTTCAAACTCAGATAAAGAGAAGTTCCTCTCCACCAGCTTCAGCCTCCGCCTCTCCTTTCAGTTTCCCACCCGAGAGCAAACCTGGCTGGGTTGTTTCCTGGCTTGTGGTTTGTATCTTACTAAGGAGAGAAAAAGTTCTGTGTCTTTGCTCTTGCATCCCGCAGCTGTCCAGCCCCCTGTAAGCACATGGACTGCTCCTGGCTATGCTAAAATCTGGGCACCCTCAGCATTCCTCCGCATTAATTCTTGTGAGCACAGGCCATGTTTCTGCTGCCTCCCAGCTCAGCAAAGGCATTGTGTCTTTGGACAATCTTAACAAGTGTCATTTATTTAGTGGCCACATTTGTGTGCCTGTTTTTACAGCTGCTGTGGTTAAGAGTGTGTCTGAAAATTCCGCAGTGCAAACCCTGCTTTCCCTTCCTGGCTGGCATCCTTCACAAGGCCACACTATCTTTTCCAGCAGGTTCCTAGGATTCCACAACAGTTGCTGGCTTGTTCCTGGGGCTTCAGCCCCTACTTAGCACGTTATCTCAACTGTCCTGTAACCACTTGGTGTTAACTTTCTCCTCTCTGCTAGCATATTTGAAACCCTTATCAAGGTTTTAATGATTCATGTAATTCATCCTCCCAACAAGACAGTGATATCATCATAGCCTATAAAGCAGCTGTTGTTACTCTGGCTAAAGAAATGGTGAGGCAGGATAGAACTCTCTGGATCCTGAATGGACTTCACTGAGGTCACGGATTGGAGGATCCAGTGCAGGGACAGCTAGTGAATGACTTTTGTCACACACACTTGTTTGTCTGAAGGTCTCACACCTCCAATGAAAGAATACAGAATTGTTGGTGACATTTCTATCTGAGGAAAGAGTCCGTTAGGTTACCTGTGTTGACTAGAGAATGCAACCAGGAAATTCAAACAAATATTAAAAAATAAAAATTTATATAAAAAAAGCCTAGGTATGATGATACTCATTTGTAATGCTAGCTTCAATGAGGCCTAAACAGGTAGATCCCTGGGGCTTACTGGCCAGCCAGCCTGCGTAGTGAGCTCCGGGTAGTGAGAGAGACTGTCTGGATGCTGGTAGAGATGGGAAATATTATATACATACGCATGCATGCACACACACACACACACACACACACACACACACACTGACAGTCACATGAATGTAACCAAAGGTATTACGTGGCTGATTTGATCTTTGGACACTGTAAAGGTATCTGAAAGTCCAGAGGTCCTTAATGCATGGATAGCAGGTAATGTGCTGGGTACAGGTTATAGGGATATCCTCATGCATAGACAGCAGGTGATGTATGGAGGAGACACACAGCACAGGACCCCTCCTGCATGGGTCTCAGTGACATACTGGGATACAGAACACGGGGCCCCTCATGCATGGACATCAGGAGATGTTCTAGTGTACAGAGTAGAAGGGCCCTTCATACATGGCCATCTAGATGATGAGTTAGCACAAAGTCAGAAAAGATCTCTCCCAGTGTCCCTGCATTGCCAGGATGCATGTCACTGTTATTCTTAATGCAAACGATTGGAGATACCCAAATGCTGACACTAGAGATAGGGGAAGCGAGTCTGGAGTCTCACAGCCATTTGTAAGAAGGGGATATGAGCATATGCTGTGTTTCATTTCCTCCGGAGGGAGGACTGGGGACCAGTGTCATCATTTTTTTTTAAAGATTTATTTATTAGTATACAACATTCTGCCTTCACGTATGCCCACACACCAGAGGAGGGCGCCAGATCTCAGTACAGATGGTTGTGAGC
>LOJH01006107.1:22964-33039 GCA_001685095.1 Ellobius talpinus | reverse complement strand
TTCTATTAATCTGTGTATGGCCATGTGGCTATGGCTTACCAGCTAAAGTTCTGGTGTCTGTCTCTGGCTGGGCTACATGGATTCTCCCTGACTCTGCCCTTCTTTCTCCCAGTGTTCAGTTCGGTTTTCCCACCTGGCTAAGTTCTGCCCTGCTATAGGTCCAAAGCAGTTTCTTTATTCATTAATGGTAAACACAGCATACAGAGGGAAATCCCACATCAGAAATGTGTTAGTTCTCAGTTTATTTCATTATATTAATTATATTATTGAACAAGAAAATAGACAACTTTGCTACTACCTATGACTTTGTAATGGGCATAACTACATGTTTGTGAGTTACAGAGGACTGTTTGATACATGCATGCAATATGTACTAATAAAGTAGAGAAATTAGTATTTCTTGCTCCTTAGACATTTGTAATATTTTGGGGGGCAACCTTTAAATTTATCTCTTCTAATGCTTTGTAGATGCCATAATGAATGTTGCCAACTTAAAAAAAAGAAATAAAACACAATCAACTCAAAGGTTACAGGCAGAACAGATTTATTGATTATAACCATATATATTGTGATGAGCAAATTTCAGGCAAGTGAGAAAGTTTCAGGAGGTTACTTAGTTACTTCTCTGTCTCTACAGTTTCCACGTGTGGGTATTTAACTATTACGAATCACACATATTTGAAAAATTAGGCAACAAGGTGGCTCATAACTATAATGCCAGCACTTGAGATACCAAGAAAGCAGATTTTCACACATTTGAAACCACTCTGCACTGCATAGTGAACTTCAGGGAGCTGGAGTTAAGGGACAAAACCGTGCCTATAAGCAAAAGTAAAATCACTGCCTCTCTACTGACTGTAAAAGACAAGCTGTACAGTAAACCACATCTTTTCCATGAGATTTTTGGCAAAGTATAATATTTATTTACAGAACATTTGCATGTACTGGGTATTGTATAAAATCTGTAGGTAGTTTAAAATACTTGGGAGGACGTCATAGATTGCATCTAAATAGTGCAGAGTTTTCTACAAAGTGAAGTACATCATCCATGTGTCTCACTGTATAAAAGATTTATATGTGAATATTTGTATATATGATGAAAGATGACAGAAGTAGTGATAATTCTCTTTGTTGAGGCATCCATGTTCTTAATGCTTTGCGGACTGCAGAGAGGCATGTCAGTGAACAGGAGATTCATTTGCAAGGAGAGAGCCTCTTATAGTGTATTCAGCGATTGAAGCAACAACTGAAGTGGAGGTCAAATTTCAGAAGACTAGGGTTAGGAATTTACTTTTATCCATATGTTCTATTACCTAGATACGATTTTTTACTTTTAAAATCAGATTTTCCCCCTGAAACTTGAAATAATTGGAAGGGTCAGCTTATAGTTTCTCAATAGAAAAGTGGAAACAAGATCCAATTATTATCATTCTTTCTTCCAGATGTAAGACCAAATTGGAGTTCCTAATGCTATTTGGGAGGATGCATGATGGGCGGCTATTTCCTGGGGGCATGTATGAGAAAGGGATCAATCCTGACATTTACACCATTAGAATGAAGTAAGCCCTAGGCTCCACATAAGCAGGTCACACTTCACAAGATCACAGCTAAAAGAACATTGATCAAGCATTCACGGTTTTTTTTTTTCACAGAAAACTAAAGACTGTCTTTATGAGAAGATGAGGATTTATGATCTTGAACTCAAGACTGTGAACCCTATAATGAGGGTGTGGGATTCCCTGCAGGTGTCATATAGGGAAGCAAACCCCACAAAGAGATAAGAATGAAAGACCCATGTAGATTGACATCATCAACCTGGATCAGATTTTGGTCTAATTTAAAACGCCATACAATTTGGGAAAATGCAGACAACAATCAGTCCAATCATCCCAATTCCAGGTGTACAATAAAGCTTAAGTGTGAGTACATAGAGACTCCCTTCCAAAGTACATGTGACCATGAACCATGAGAGTGGGTTCTACAGCTAAAAGGTCTAGATTCTAGTGGGGTCCCTGAATAATAGCATATAGGTCAGCAGACCATAAAGTACTGTGACATCTACTCTAAGGATGGGCAATGGTCTAGGAAGAGAAGAATCAGGAATAATCATTTCAGGGAATTTAGACAAAGTCTGTCTCTTCAGATAATAGAAAGGTCATTAGGTTATTAACAACCTGCACTCTCAGTTTTCTGGGTAGAATGCAGGTATTTGATTTGTATCTTCTCCATTGAGGAGACGTCCCTGTGTGATTAACATTCCTGGTTCTCTTAGTGTTTCCCTGTGTGTACAAGGACCTCTGTGTCTCCAACGTGATGGCACATAGGGAATACCAGTGTGGTATTCTGCATCCAATTTCCAAATGTGTTGGGATGCCAATGTAAAAGAACTATACAGTGGTTTCTCTACATGGTGATTTAAGGTCAGAATCTTCATGATCCATATATTATAGTGAGCCTAACTCCATGTATATCATATCCACTAGCTTTAGTCTATTTGAGTTCTGAAGTTTATTGAACCTTAAGCACATTGCTGTCTTGATCATCTGCAAGTCTTCTGCATTATTTGAACGAGAGAAAATAATAACCCGCATGTCATTGTCTCCTGAGAACAGAGAAGCGTGAGCCTGAGTCTAAGATGATTCCCCCTTTACCAGCAATAGTATTGCCATATCTAACATCTGCAAATCATATGTAACATATGCCAGTGTCAGTGAGAACTCATTCTTTGAGACTTAAGATCTCAGACAGTTGGAGAAATAACTTGATCTACACATTTCTCAAAATATTTTTCTACACACAGCAAAACTCCTTGAGCCAGTCCAGGCTTTTTGGAACCCAGCTCTAGCTGGAGCCACTTGCCCTCATCTCTGGTACTTCCCTCAGCTGCCCTACTTGTTACTTATCTGAAGCAAAGGATCCTAAACAGTGCAAAGCTTTTGTTCAGATTGGAAGTCTGAGTGTGGGCCATGTCTGTAGGTAAAATATATAATAAACCTTCAACTGCTACTTTTCTCTGAAACACTTAAAAGCCTCACTGCCCTGCCCCAGAAAACATATCTAAACAACTAAATCTCTTTGCGGGTTCAATGTACCAGTTTTACTCGAATGTTTTGAGACGGGATGTGTCCTGAAGATTAAAATGTAATCCTAGATTTATGGTGTGGGAGTAAGATGAAGCACGCAATTTACACAGAAAGGAAACAGGCCTATCGTCCTGGAAGCACTCTAATCACGATTATGCCCTTTGGGAAACATGGAAATTTAGTGTGGTAAGAAATATTATTTTTTTCCAGAGTCAGAAATGCTTGAATCTCATTTTTTTAACTGTGATTTAGAAAACATTCTAAAGGAAAAAAAAAAACACAACTAAATTATACACACCAACTTACACTTATATGGTCTATAAGTTATGAAGGCCATTTGATTCCACTGATCACTCTTACAACTACAGACACTCCTAAATTCTGATGATTGCTTATACAGTAACTCTAAATCAGGTTGGACAGTTCAGGCATCTACTAACTAGTGGAATGAACCTTATGCTAGCAATGATAGTCTGAATCTCTTCCAGATTTTTACATCCTTAGGAACTCTTCCCCATCCTAGTAAACCATATGAAGAGCATCAACGACTTAGGATTCGAACAAACTGACACTAGAATAGAAGTCTTATATATCACTCTTTTTGGTTTTAGACATTTTAATATCTAATATAAGCTGTGTAACTATATCTATTAAATCTTTTAACTGTTCTGTGACTAGGAGACCCTACCAATTGCATAAAAATTAAGATATACCAAAATTATTATTTCAAATACACAAATTGTCACTTTGCATGTAGCTTGAGTCCTGAAAACCTGACTAGGTGTGACAAGGTAATAAATAAAAGACAGACAGATGTCCAGTGAAGCTGAGGTCAGGTGGTTACTGCTATAGCCTAGAACCTCAGAGTATTTATTGGGGACAACCCAAGGAAGGGGTTAGCTAGGCTCAGTGGGAGCATTCCATAGGGGAACAGTGTTAGGCTGTAAAAACCCAGGAGGAGGAAGCCTCAACTGCAAATCCTTCATACAGATTGATGAATCATCAATAAAACCACATACTCAGATTCTCTAGGAGAGATTTTCCAGCATTTTTGACAAGGCCCATGCTCATGTCAACAATGCACATTCACACAGGACTTCACTCCCTCCAGGCTCCCTACAACAAATCTGATGAGCATGGAGAATAGGAATAGTAAGTACTATCCTATACATTTTAAGTGTATCAATACTTTCACAATCCAGAAAAGTGAGTACTCTTTCCTTCACCCCCATGTATAGAAAACATAGTTCTAAGAGTTTGATCAGCATCCCATAGTTATTAATTAATAGAAATATGGCCAAACACATGATTGATTCTCAGGCTGTGCCCACTCTCACTGTGCTTCAAGGATCTGGATATGTTGAGAGAATTTGTTAGTGTCCAATTTCTATCCAGGCCCAGGGCAGTTCCTATCTGATCATAAGAATGCTCTCTCTCCTGACAGCATTTCCAGTGGGTATTTAATAATATCCACCAATCTGCCTTGAACTATACATACTGTGTTCCTTGAATTCTAATATAAACATTCTAAAAACTATATTCATTCTTAGACACTATTCTTCCCATCTGAGTTCCCCAAGGAAAAATAGATAGAGATCCTAGTGACAGAGAAGCTAGCAATGAAAATGTATACTGATTAATTTTTTCAAGCACGTTAATAATTAAAGTCTCAGGAAAGAAGAAATGATTATGCTGGTCCTGTGGCTGCTACAATAAAATTTTTTATTGTTTTTGAGTTTTGCATACATGAAAATAACATATCTATATTCATAGATATTAGCCTGTTACAATTGATGTAATTATCATAAATAATGAAATTACAATATAAAACAGATTTGATTCCCTCAAAGTATAATCCTAGCACATCCTACAATATTCAGAACATAACTTTGTCCTCAATAAATATAAATAAACATGTGAAAAAATTTTGCGATCAATGAGATAAATATTTCCATAAGAAGATGAGTGACATGCCAAATAGAGTTTTTAGTCAAGTTGTGAAAACAAAATTATTTTTAAATTATATTTCTTATAACTATATAATGAAAACCACAAGAACTGTCTAGGCCCAAAGTTTATTTCACTACAGAACCGTTTTTAAAAATATTGTGAAATATTTAAATTAGAATGAGAAGTTGATGTACATCCTGCTGGTAATTGATTGTAGAATTAGTTGGGCCGTGGGGGGGTTGTTCTTTCTTTGTTTTTAATCTCTACATTCCTGATACTGTATTTATAGTCCATCATGTGAAAGCACACAATCAAACTAACAAATAAAAAAAGACCAGTATCTGGGTCATTAGTCAATAAAGAAAAGTGTCTTCAATCCTTTCACATGGTTACAACGGACTGTTACAGAATGGCGCAGTTTACAAGCAATTTATTTCTCAAAGCCATAGACCTTTGGAAGTCCTGTAGCCAGGGGCTAGCCCTAACAGGAGAATCTTTCTGCTGAATTGTCTCACAGGTGCAAACAGTAGGGCAAAGAGGCAGGGAAGAAGAAAGGAGAGAGAGAGAGAGAGAGAGAGAGAGAGAGAGCATCAAACTTGCTGTCTTAGTGTTCTATTGCTGTGAAGAGACACCATGACCACCACATCTCTTAGAAAAGAAAGTATTTAACTGGGACTTGCTTAGAGTTTTAGAGAATTAGTCTATTACCAACATGGCAGGGAGCATGCTGGCCCACAGCTGGCCTTGGTGTTGGAGAAGGAGCTGAGAATTCTAAATGTGCAAGCAGCAAGAGACTATGAGTTACTTTCAGTTTCTGAAACCTCAAAACCTACGTCCAGTGATACACTTCCTCCAACAAGGCATTTCAAATAGCACCACTCCCTAAACATTCAAACACACAGACTAAGAGGGCCATCGAATAAGAGTATTCAAATACTCACTTTTTCACAAGGATACCTGTTCTACAGTAATAAACACATCTTCTTGATGATAGTATCAATTCATGACCCATGAAGGTCATTCTCCTGATCCAAATGCTCCCCAGTCAATTGCACAACCCAGCATTACAAGACTAAGGATCATGTTCCAACATACAAACTAGAATACACTCACATTATATCAAACAGTGAAGCCAGAAACATAAAAAATCATGAAGATTAAAGATAATTTAAAGACCTTCAATGTGTATATTAAATATATATAACAAATACAAATATGTAGTAATATATAATATATTAATATTAATATGTATGACTAGAATTCACAAGGAACTAGAGGGTAACAAAAATATTTGAAGAAATAATGGATGAAATCTTTGAAACTTTCATGAAAACTCTATGTCCATATACTCAAGATTATCAGCAAGTACAAAGTGCAATAAACATTAAGAAAATTATAAACAGGATGACTACAACTGAATTTACTAAAATAAGTAAAAAGATATAAAATAATTAAATTATATATGTAATTATATACAAACAACAAGAAAGACAGCAGAAGACAGTAAATAGAAAACAAAATCCTCTCTTAGGTTACTCTTTAGAAATACGTTTTTACTTTTTAAAAATGAAGGTAATATACTTTTCAGACACACAAACATTGAAATATGTACCCCAGAAGAGGAATTATTGCAAGTGAAATGCCTTGACTCATATAAGGTAAAAGAAAAGGATGCTAGATCTAAATATGAATATAGGAAAATGAAAAGAAATGGCTCAATTAAAGTGATAAGGTAAATATATTACTTTTATATGAATATATGTGAGTAGATCTAATTTTATGTAAATATATTTATGTAATTCTCTAAATATGTTACCTAAATATTATTTAAACAAAAACTAAAACAGTATTGAGTGGGGTTTATAACATGACAATCACATGAATGACAATGATGCTGTTAAGTCAGAGAAGAGATTTACAACCACATAAGACTTCCACTAAAAGTGAAGTTTTACACTGTCACTTAAAGCTAGAACTTCAATAGCCACTGAAAGAGAAAAACAGAGTTATATGAAAGTACAATTTAACCACCAAATATACTTAGAAAATGAAATCATAAAAAAGAAAAACAGGAAAAGACAAATAAGACACCAATAACAGGATTATTATATAAGATTTATTTATATAGAAAGGTATTTTAAAGGCAAAAGATCTAATCATCCAAGTAAACAGCAGAGATTGTCAACTTTTATTAGAAATCAAAGACCCTGCACAAGCCTCCCACTGCCCAGAGGCCAGGCCAGAATCCTAAAACCCAGGTAAGACTGCCCCAAACCCTCCCATGCCTACCCAACATTACCCCAAATTTCCCTCCTCTCCTTGACACCATGTCCAAGTTCACACCTCTGTAGAAAGCCTCCTCTCCACAAGAGGCTAAGCCAGCATCCTGAACTCGAGGTAACACTGTCTCCCTGAACTGCCCATCCTTGCCAAGCATAAATCCTAGTCACCCTCCTCTCCTCATCATCATATTTTTTGCCCACACCTCTGGTGGAAGTCATCCACAATATCAGAGTACAAGCAAAAATGGTGAACCCCAGAGACTAGGCCAACTCCCTAGAAACCAGGCAGAAGCCTCATTTCCTACCAGTAGCCAGGCCAGCAACCTGAACCCTACTGGACTCCCAGCCAAATGAGAGGCCACGAACAAAGACAGAACTTTAGCTCCAAACTTGGACAGCAACTCCTTGCTGTGACAGAGGCAATCTGAGACATCAGAAGTCCAAGTCCTAATGTAGGAAGAGACCCTCTACTCCAACAACAACATCCTAGACAATATGTCCTTACCAGAACCCTGCCATCCCTGAATACGCCCTGAATATTCCAACACAACTTAAACACAAGAAAACAACCTTAAAAGCAAACTTATGATGTTGAGAGAGGCCCTTAAAGAAGAAAGGAATATATTCTTTAAAGAAATCGAGTAAAAGATAATCAAAAAATTGAAGGAAATCAATAAAGCTCTTAAAGAATGTCAAGAAAACCAGCCAACAAACCAAACAGTTGACAGAAACTAGTAATACTGTTCCAAGACTTGAAAAAGGAAATAGAAGCAATAAAAAAATAGAGGAAACTCTAGAAATGGAAGATATAGGTAAGCAAACAGGAAGTACAGATGCAGACATCACCAACAGCATATAAGAGATGGAAGAGAGAATTATGTAAATTGAAGATATGATAGAATAAATAGGTACATTGGACAAAGAAAATGTTAAATCTAAAGAAAATACCTAGCACAAAAGATCCAGGAAATCTGGGACACTATGAAAAGACCAAACCTAAGAATAGTAAGAATAGAAGAAGGAGAAGATTTCCATCTCAAAGATCTAGGAAATATTGTTAAAAAATCATAGAAGAAAAATTTCCTAACCTAAATATGTACATGCCTAAAAACGTACAAGAACCTTACATAAAACCAAATAAAGTGGATCAGAAAAGTAAGACCCCCTCCCCCACATAATTAAAACTCTAAACACAAAGAACCAAGAAAGAATATTAAAAGCTTAGATAGAAAAAGGCCAAGTAACGTATAAAATCAGACCTATTAGAATGGCACCTGACTTCTCAATGGAGACTCTAAAAGCCAGAAGGGCTTGGACAGATGTGCCATAGACTCTAAGAGACCACAGATGCCAACCCAGTGTTCTAGACCCAGCCAAACTTTCAATCATCATAGATGGAGAAAACATGATATTCCATGGTAAAATCAAATGTAAATAATATCTGTCCACCTACAGAAGGTACTAGAAGGAAAATTCCAACACAAGTATATTAACTACACCTATGAAAACACGAGAAATAAGTAATCTTCCAGGAGCATAACGCAAAGAAAGAAAACTCACACACGCGCGCGCACATGCGCGTGCGCACACACACACACACATCACCATTAACAACTAAAAAAGATATGGACATTAACTGCCGGAGTCTAGCTCCAGTGTGGTTCAGGTCCCAAAGAGGAGATGAGGATTTGGAGAAGAAAGGAAGCTGACATGGTCTGAGGGTGAGTCAGGATGTCTGCCTGCTTATTGAAAGTACACTATATCTTTATACACTCTATAATTGTGTATACTTTAACCATAAGCAATAGTCAAAGCAGACTTAATGATTCAGGGGTAAAAGTAATCAACTCCATTATAGCATTTTTCTTGAAGCAATAAGTAATTTTGCTGATTTATAAAATTGTAAGATAATAAATGTATGTTGTTTTTTCACTTGTTTTTGAAACAAGGTCTCATCATGTAGCTCCGACTTTTCTGGAATTCACTATGTAGACCAGGCTGGCCTGGAACTCAAAGAGATCTTTCTGTGTCTGCCTCCAGAGTAATAGAACTGAAATCATGCAATCACCATGCCTGGCACAATGACTGTTGTTTTAAGATATTTTAATAATTCTTTATACCAAACAATAAATAATGTTTTGAAGAAATATAGCTTAAATACTAAGACAGATATTAAAACCATAAAAATGGGAGGAAAATACTCTAAGCTAACACATTCTGAATAATGCACAATGTAGGTTCAATAGTAGAAATAGATGTTAGCACAACAATTTCACAATGAAAAGGCACCAGTTCATCAGAAAAAGAATATCAGTCTTAAACATTATATACCTAATAACAATATTTCAAAATATGTAAAACAAGCCAAAAGAGAAATATCTGTAGAATTCATTGGTCAATAAGAGCAGAAAAGATCACTTTTTAAGTTTACTTGAAAACAATTACATGTTTAATGCTATAAAGCTAATGAAAATAAAATCATCTTAAAAACACAGTCAAATTAAAATTTTGAAGCAATGGTTCTAAGATACCTAAAAACTTGAAAATCAAATAATATACTTAACCAAATCAGGAGTCAAAGCAAAGCTCAAGAGTGTAATTTTAAGGTACTAAAAAGCATTAACTGCTAATATGCTTACCAAAACATCCACTGTTAACATGGCACTGATTTGTGAACAGCTAACTGTTTCCTCTACAGGACTCCCCAGAAGGAAGAAGAGTTATGCTCCAGTTTCCTCTACAGGACTGGGGAGAAGGAAG
>LOJH01006107.1:5732-21597 GCA_001685095.1 Ellobius talpinus | reverse complement strand
GATAGATAGATAGATAGATAGATGATAGATAGATAGATAGATAGATAGATGATACATACATACATGATATGAAGAGATAAATGTATGAACTCTAAATAAAGCGTAATAAAGATTTTTAAATATACTTGTGAATCTAAAAGCCATATACAAGTATGTGGAACAGTCTAAATAATTTTGAAAGAATAAAGCTAGATAGTAATACCCTGTGACCCAAAGTTTTATTTAAAATGAAAACACCCAGATAATTTTGTATTAATCAAAATCAAACTCTTCTATTTATATCAACTGTATTTCAGTAATCTTAAATTAGAAAAAGAGCCTAAAGTTGCTAGCTCTCAATTTTAACAAGTAAATCTATTGAAAATTAAATGTTATACTGAAACTATTATTTGATAAATAAAATACATAAAGTGAAAGATCTCATAATAAGTATTGTCCTTCAAACTTAATTAACATTTATATATTCATTTTACCCTTAACGCATTATATTTACTTTTCCATTTTTTATTTTCTATTGTTTCCTTATTATTCTTTTTATTGCAAATAGTATTTTCTCATACAATTCATCCTAATTAGAGTTTGCCTTATCTCTACTCCTCCCAGTTCCTGCCCATCTCCCATCCACTGCATATCTACTCTCTTTATATTTCTCATTTAAAAAGAACAGGCTTCTAAGAGACAATAACCAAACATAACAAAATAAAATATAAGATGTAGCAGCAAGAATAATAAAAACCAAGAGAATGATATTGGGGTTCAACCTGAAGATCAGAAATGCATAGCAGTAAAGACACTAGAGAACTCTTACCTCTACCAAGGTGGGGCAACTGAAGACTGAGTGATGAGCCTCTGTCTCCTGCCATCTTATTGATTTCATAGAGGTAAGAGCTCTCTAGTGGCTTGGCCACTTTGCTTTTCTGATCTTCAGCCAAGCTTTGTTTATTAAAATACAAATGAAATATCATGAAAAATAAGATGAAGCAAAAGCTTCGACATGGGAGGCAACCAAATAGGAGGCAGAGTCCCAAGAACAGGCACAAAAGTGAGAGAACCATTTGTTTACACAGTCAGGATCCCCATAAAAATACTAAGCCAATAGCTATTATATATGTGCAGAAGACCTTGTACCAGTATGTAGGCCCTGTGCTTGCTGTTTCAATCTCTGTGAGTTTATATACATCTTGATTTGTTGACTCATATGTCTTGCTTAGTTGACTCAAAGGGCCTTGCTCTCCTGGTGTCCTTCATCCCTTCTGGCTCTTACAGTCTTTCTGCCTTCTCTTTTGTGGATTTCTCTGAGCTCTGAGGGGAGAGATTTGACGGAGACGTCCCATTTAGTCTCTCTCTTCCCATAATGTCTGGCTGTGTGTCTCTCCATCTGTTCCCATCTGATGTGAGCATCTGTTCCCATCTGTGGCAAGAGGAAGCCTCTCTGATAATGGCTGGAAAATGCACTGATCTATGAGTGTAGCAGATTATCATTGGAAGTCTTTTATTGATACATTTTTAGACTAGTTGTGTTGGTTTTACCTGAAGTCTCTGGGCTATCTAGTCTCTGGTTCCTAGCTATCCAAACATTGTTAGGTGTTGCTTCCTTCCTGTGGAGTGGTCCTTAAGTAAAATCAGACATTGGTTGGCTACTTCTACAAGTTTTGTGTCATTGTCCTAGCATATTTTTGCAGGTCAGACAGATTCTAAGTCAAAAGTTTTGTAGCTGAGTCTACATTTCTCTTTTGGTAGCCTTCAGAGCAACTTCCCATGGCAAAGAGACTAAAACATAGGGGTTAAGACTACCACTCACTTTGCAATGTTCAATGAGTTGTGTGGGTACAACAGCAGTGCCCTCTTTTCCTGTTAGATTGTAAAGTGCAACACTTTGTCTTAGCCACAGTCTGGGTTGTTTGGGAATTTTCATGGGATTACCTTAGCCAACAACTCAACTGACTGCAGGCCAGTCCCATCACTGAAAGCCTTGCCTGACAACACCAAATGGCCAGTTGAGACTCTGTATCTCCCCCTTACTAAGAGTCATTAGGATCACCTTCATAAATTCTAGGAAGTTTCCATTGCACTAGGTTTCCATACACCTCCTGAGATGTCCCCAAATTTCATCCATCTCCCCAACACCTGATCACCCTTCCTATCCTAACCCAACACCAGTGTGCTCACAAAATCTATTCTATTTTCCCTTTCTGGTGAGATCCATGCGTCCCCACCAAGACCCTTCTCCTCAATTTCACCAAATAAAGTTATTGAAAATAAAATGTTATACTGTAACTATTAGTTCATAAATAAAATCTATAAAGCAAAAAACTCATAATGAATACTAGTCCTTTAAATGTAATTAACATTTTGTTTTACCAAATGCATTCATTTTCTTTTCTAGATTTTTTAAAAGAAATAGAAGTGTTTCAATAAATATTAAATTTTCTGAAGTAAAACTTGTTAAGTGCCCTTGAACTCTAAACCTGACTTTATCAAACATTGTAAGTAGACGAGTGGACTGAGGCAGAGAGAGAGGGAAGAGAGAGTGCCACTTTCATTAAGGGCTTTCCTCAGTTAACTTTCTTTGGAAAGTCGCTTAGAGGTGTGCTTCGTCAATATGCTGACTTTCAAACTATGATCAAGTTAATATTCAAGATTAAATGCATTGGATAACACAAAACAGTAATTTAAACAATGGCAGTGAGAAAACTTGAATGTTTCCTGGATTATTCACTAGACATTGATATTTTTAATTTTTCCATAGGGACTTTGGATTAGTCTTAGAGATCTTGTCCAAAAAAAGGTACTTTAAAAGTGGGGAAATATATCAGAACCAAGACAGAACTGAGAGCTGAGAATACTATGGTTGACATCAGACAACTTTATTAGTGGCAGAGCTATCTCAGCTCACAGAAACCAGAAATGCTTCATCTACAGATATAAAACTCAAAAGTAATGGAAAAAAAGCCAGAGTCGACTTGTGGTTCTCAAAGCACAGAAAAAGGTGATGATGAGAATCACTAATGAAAATTCAAGCTTGGCAAATTTGAGTTTCTCCCAATTTATGCATATGGGGTGTGAGAATAACAGCTAAACATAACTTATTAATAATCTAAAACCCCATCTTTATTCTCTCAGAAGAGTAGAAGATGAAGAAATTCTAATTAAAATTGGAGAAATGAAAGAATAAAACATTTCCCCGGGCTTAGTCAATTCCCGATGGACATAAAAACACACCATGGACAGAAACACAGCTAATTAAAAGGTAAGTGAGCTTTATCCTGAAAATAAGCCCAGTTCTGCACTCTCACGGAGCCAAGATTCAAGTTTATATATAAAAACTGAGACTGGAAGAACGTATTGAAGGGCTCTTTCTTTTGAAGTGGCACACAAGACATGAACAATGAATTCTGGAGTGCATTGTCTAATAAACTTGAGGATGTGTGAGTCCATTCCATCATCTCGTTGGAAAGCTCAGTAAACTCCTCATCTCCTACTTTGCTTCTTTCATGTATCCCCCTTTCTCTGATACTGACTGTTGAACCAAGAGCAACATTCCTGATTGGCACTCATGACACAGAAAGTCAATGAGGATTACACAATTAAAGGATGCCTAAGGAGGAACTTTTGCATGTCCAGATTTGTCTACATACAACATAGATAACACGCCATCTATACACCAAGAAAGCAACTCTGATATTTAAAAGAAAAGTACAAAGTCTTAATTTGATAGTCCTACTTTTGTATATTTCTTTGAAATTATACTGTTGGGATTTGTCTTATTAAAAAAATGATCGACTGTATGTTTTATTATGAATTCATTCTTATTTTTTTAAGCAGAGGATATAATACCTATGCACTAAAGTCCACATCCTTTGCTGTTGAAAGGAATAGGCGAATAAGAAAAAAATCCTGTGTCATTAGTTAGAAAAGGTAGACTATTTAGGTTATGTAAAAGTGTTTTTGCATTAGGGATATTTTCAATAATGCTAACAGGTAAATGATGAAAATCAGAGAATGGTAACCTGACATGGATATGCATATTCTTAATGTGGAAATATTTCAAAATCAAATATATGGTAGTTTTTCAACAAGTAACAAAGTAATCTATCTATACAATATACATACTAAAAGCTAATAACTAATCAGTTTTATTATAACATACAAAATTATTTGAAACTTCAATACTATAGAAAAATGTGGAACTCTCAGAAGTGATTTTTCCATTTTCTATCTATATTTTTCCATTTTATTTTGCTTATGATTTTGACTATGTAATGTTTACATAAATAATTTAATATGCCTTAACTTGTTATCACTATACTAAACATCATTTTGATGACTTCATCCAATTATGGCTGCTAATGCTTACAACTACATAATCCAAACTGAAGAATAAAACATTAATTACAAGGAAGAATATCATTAGAGCATAAACCAGTTTTCTGCCTCTGGAGTCATTAACTTTTGTTACCATGAATAGACATATGTGCAAAAGAAGACATGTAAATAAGTACAAAATATAATATGAAATTATAGGAGTGTTAAAGCAGAAATAGAGTATTTCTAATTTGATAATAGCAGAGTAAGTAGAAAAAAAATAATGTATAGAAGACCAGAAATAGAGTGAGCAATGTTCTAAAAGCCTTGGTATGGAAAAGCAAACTGTTGTTGAAGTGCCCACACTCAAGCAAAGAAAGCATCAAGGCAGGGCCTATGCCTGTAGGAACTCATAAATGGTTGGAAGTTGAAATCTGTTTCACTTTCTAACATGTCTCATGGTAGGGCCCTCTTTCTTCTTAGGTTTACTCTCTGCTTTAAAACCACCGAATTTCACTATCTGGGGTAACTATAAGTCAATCCAGAACTAGGAGGTCAAATACACTGTTGCTAAGCCTTTTGAAAGAATTCTGTGTAGGAATTACTGGTCTTGGAAGGCAAAGATGCTTCCTTACCAATGTTTCTCCAGAAAGAGATAACTTATATAAAATTAAAGTCTACAAAGTCAATAAATAGTATTAATAATATTTAATAATAAATATGCCAAATCCATAGAATAATGTTTTGATATATCAAGAAATCTGTGTCCATCTCTACTTGAAAGTCTTTTGATATGTTTTCCAATTGATGATCTATTAAAATTCACTGTTTTCTGCTATGCACATTTTAAAGTGGATTCTGAGATTTTCTAGTAAAGACATTAGATTTTACTGGAGTAGAAGGTTTGTGTTAGAGAGTAAGAGGAAATTAATTTTGTAAAGGCCAACAGAAAACAGAGCTATTAAGAAATGATCCTAAAAGAATTTTGATAGAATAAAATTGAACAAAATAAGAGGCTAACTCTTTACTCTAATTTAATAATGGTATGTACGAATGATTGAAGAGAGAGAGAATTAGGCAAATGATACTTATGCTATTCCCAGGGATGAATTGACAGCACTTATAGAATGATTGGCAGTGGTGGTAGAGGACACAGAAGAGTCAGAAATTACTCCGAAGTTTCATGTGAGAACCATTTTGAAATAATTTCAATAACTTTTAAATGATTGTCTATTGAACTGAGAGAAGAGTACATATTAACAGACGTTTGAAGTGATTAATATGCTTACAATCCATGCATAAAATGTGTGAAAAGGAGTTAGTCATACATTAGGCAAAATGTGTATTTATTTGTTTTCACACTGGGAAGTTTTGAGAAGCAAATGAGGCACGCAACATCTATGCCAGTAAAATAGATGTAAAAAAAGAATATCCCTGTCAAACTGAAACATCAGAGACTCTCACTTAAGTAGAATTAAGGTAAGTATTTATCTGATTCAAGCAAATATAGAAATGTCTCAGTCCTTATAATTCATCCTTCATACAATTGCCAATTACTGAAAAGAATGGGGAAAAATCACACACAAGAAGTCTCTTAAAGGTAGGGGAGACAACAGACTGCATAGCAACCTCAAGATGTAAGGAAATCAAATGGCATAATGTGTGTGACTTTCCTTATTATTTTATACTCACTCGTCACAGAGGACTTTTTTGAGGATAATTTCTTCATAGCTTTATTTGGCACCAGGAACTGGTAACAGGTAAGAGCAAAATAATATATGGTAATAAAACTTTGAGTAATACCTGTTCTCAGCAAGAGGGTCTGGAGGAGAATGAACTAGCAAGCAACACATGTTGTCAATATTTCCAAACACCTGCCAAACACTGATGGAAGAATCAGCGTTCCAGGAATCTGCTCATACATTGCATCCTGCTGATGTGCAGTAGAGGTTTGCAGCCTGCTATGATTCTTCCACCAATCCTCTGAGCAAACAGCTAATGATCCACATACTTCATGAAATAATAAAGATATGTTCCCATTCCCCCGTTGATTGATCTTCTCAAAACAAACACACCCAATATTCTATTTCCCTTTCAGAAGAGCAGAGTGCCGTAAACCCATACGGAAACCAAATGCAAGATTGTATTGGAGTATGAGGATGGTCATTGCTTTGCTTAACCTTGCCACTTCCACATGATCTGCTTAAGCAAGACCCTGGCAAGAAAAACGTCCCTAGAAAATCCGAAGGGTGAAGTTTTAATGGAATGGTTGAAGAGAGGCCGAAAAATTAAGAATCCAAACAATGAACATAACATTCTCTTAGAAAGTTGTATTAATGGAAGACAAGAGAAGAAACCATGGGAGGGTAAAAAACTGTTCACTCGAAAATGATGTCAGATAAAGATAAAAGTGGGAAAAAACGCCATCGCCATAAGGCATTGCCAACAAGCACAGCCACCAAGTGTCTACCGACTCACTAGGGAATGGAAAAGGCACAGTGCAGTCCAATGAGGTTCATCCACAGTATTTACCTCTACAAGGCAGCTGATCTTTAATTTTGGTCTGATGCTGAAGGGAGAGTGGGAGATAAAACAAGAAAGGAAAGAGAAGTAAAATATTCTTACAATGGTGGTCTCATTTTCAGTGGAAAACAGAACTGTGCTGCTCTGATTAACATTTCTTTTGGACCACATGCTCTTAATGGTTTGCTGATGGCTGACCCTCTGATTGCACTTTCTCCAGAAGGAAAAAAATGACTAAAATTGGGCTCTTGGGAAAGCCCTAATGTTACATCCGAACTACAATTTACTCTTCCAATAATTAGGAGTAATTATTTCTGTGTAGTTTCAGCCTGAGAACATGGACTTTCTGGCTGTCAAGAGGCAGCAGTGTTAGGAGCCCTGTTCTGAAGTGTAGGTGGCAGAGAAGCCTTAGTGAACAACACTTTTCACCTGCAGAAGACACATAATTCTCATGGAGGAATCTTCAGCCATGACACCAGGATCTGTGAGACTTAGGCTCAGGGTGTTGTTTCTATTCTGGTAAACAATGGTTAAGCATTTTATTCTTAATACTTGCATCTCATTGTAGCACAGAATCCTTAGAGGGAGACTCATAACTGGATCATAACAAATTGAGCTAAAAGTGGTTTTTCTCATATTACTATTAAAGAAACATTTTTATGTCCACTATTTCACACTAAGCAATATTGTACCAAGACAGTTCTCTTTGCTTCAAACTGGACTGCAGAGTGATAATGTATCTACCTTTATTTTATAAAGCTTTTTATTTTTTAATGTTTCTTTTCATTTTATTAAACATTTTTCTGTTTTTGATAGATTCTTAATCTAATGGTGCTAGAGTTCAAAAAAAGATTCAGTCTACGCATTCCCTTGTCAAATGTATAAGAAACTACTTGTATGAACCATCATATGTCATAAATTGCTAAGGCTTTAAGATCAGAGTTATAGGAATAATTTTCAATTGTGTGTGTATGATTTACATATATATATATATGTGTGTGTGTGTGATTTATACACACACACATATTGTCTTAGTTGCAGTTTCTATTGCTGTGAAGAGACACCATAGTCATTCGATCATTACAGTTCTTATAAAGGAAAACATGTAATTGGGGAGCTTACATTTTCAGAGGTTTAGTCCTTATTTTCATGATGTTACATGGCAGTGTGAAGGTGGAAATGGTGCTGGAGAAGGAGTTGAGATTCCTATATTTTGACCTGCGGACAACAGGAAGTGATCTGAGATATTGGGCAATGCTTGAGCAAACATGAAACCTCAAAGCCCACCCCCACAGTGACAAACTGCTTCCAACAAAGTCACATTTACTCCAACAAACCCATACCTCCTAATAATAATATCTCCTATGAGGTTGTGGGGGCTACTACTTTCAATCAACACCCACCCACCCAGCCCCACACACATATACCCACGAACATTCACTAACTCATCTTAAGTCTGTAGCTTATGTCCTAGTTCCATTCCCTATCAACCAAGATGAAACTTGATATTGAAAAATGGGTAAAATTAAAATCCTTGAAACATTTTAAGTGATTTTCTTTTGTTAGTTGTATAGTTTGGGGTCAAGATTTAACTTCTTGTGAATGAAGCAACTGAAGTAGCTCAATGTCATTCTGAATGAAGCTCGGGAGAACAGTGCAATCTCCAAAGCTACTACATGGTGCCAGCCATAGTCCTCTTTCTGTTTCTCCAAGAGTCATGGATAGGTGTACCAAAGCCCACTTAGTAGCTAAAAGCTTAATATAATTGATAATTAACTTTTTACAAATAACTAAGAGCAAATAGACAAAAAAACCTGTATGCTATAGGACTGAGAATGTACAATGAAGGCAGAAACCTGGAAGAAGAGAAAGAAAGCTTCCTTCGTAGGGTGAAGTCTTAGACTTCACTGAAGCAAATGCCTAGGTTGTCCTGGCCAAAGTCAGCAACCCACGAGTAAAGCAAAGAAGTTTATACTGAGGTGCTGACTAAGTTTTCTATGAATCATGTGCTAGGGCTGCTATTGAATTTCAGCAGTTCCCACAGCACCTCCCCCCTTTTGTCTAAGTAAGAGCATTCTAAGCCTAACACAAAACTATATACAATAAGAACAAATATCACATATTGTCCAGGGATAGATAAGAAGAGGCAAAAACATACATAAAAATTAAAGTTATAACCAGCATGAACAACATCGAACAAGAAATATATGCTAAATATTTGAATAGTTATGGAGTATAAGTCTTACATTAAAAATGTGTTGCCTAAGTCATTAGAAGAAAGTAACTATGACTAGTCTTCAACCCCATCAAAGACCTGAGAAGAGAAATAATACTACTAGAGTAAACGGGAAGTGCAATCAAGCAACTTCCAAAAGGTGCAAGAAATGACAGAGACAACTGGTTACCTGGGCAATCACCCAAAGTCGCATTTGTAAACCAGACGTTCTTGAACTCACAGAGATCCTCATACATCTTACAGATGTGGTACAACAGAAATCAACTTGAATGTGCTACCTGGAGTGATTCTGAAATTCCCAGGGCCACATGATTAAATTATCAAAACCGTCATCCTTTGATGTTCTTGATGCCAGCCTGTACCCACCTAAGAAGGTGGAAGCAAAGTTCTCCAGCTCTGAGAAACACTTTGTTCAATCAGTGACTCTCTAGCCTTGTTGAGATGCTATTGTACCAACTAGTAAGGAAGACATATGATGATATCTTAAATAGGGAATGAAGAATAAATTTGGAGTAAAGAAGCTGTAAATTTATAACTCTAACTCACAATTAAGTACCTAAGTAAACAAACTAATAATATATTTATTTTCATGAAGTTTCAATAATACTAAATTATGTCCTATCTATAAATATTTATGAGATTCTCTTATACTTATGTTATATACATTCTACAGCATGAAAATTATATTTTATAGAAAACCATGGCATTTACATACATTGAGTTAAAGAATGGGAAAAATATGATTTACATTTCCAGGAGAATACAGCCCTTAAAACCATGGCAATGTCACAAAAGAAAAGTGTTAGAAATCATAAACCATTCCTAAAAATGTTTATTTAACTATTGACTCCCCAGGTGTCTGGTAAGAAATAGACATTTTCTGAACAATTTCTTTGAGGTCAATAACAACTACACAGTAAGGCCTATGTCAATGAAGCCTAGAAGTCACCTAAATATGTTTGTTAAGCAAGTATGATTCCTCAAGCATAACAGAAAATGTACAAATTAATAAAGTTGTATTATGGTAATAGTTTCAGGGTTATTCACATCATCTCAGCTTCCTGTATCAATAGTAGTGACACTGGTATTTATTACCTGCTCTCGGCAACAACTTTGTGAATGTAGAGAAATCTTTTTTTGGAAGGACAATTATTCCTCCTGCCCAGACATAATGAAAATGTGCTCACCTGACTAATGGGCTGCAAGAAATTCTAGCTGAAATTATACTAAAGGATTTGTTGGCCCATGGTTTTCTATGTCTGTATCAAAGCTTTTTGACAAAAGAGAGGTGTTTCCCTTTGCAGAGGGAAGGGTTTGGAGGTTTCATCTAGCATCTGTGAAGACTGTCTTGTATATACTTTTTAATAATATTGCTATGGCATCCCTTGTCTTGAAACAAACTGGACTTATAAGGATTGACATTTTGTGTCCTGAAACTTCAGTAGCAGTCTGATCCTTTCTAACTGCCTTTGTTGCTGTGGCAAAGTTGGATTAAGTTCTAATTGCAGTTCCACACATGGTGAATAATTTTTAAAACTGCTCCAAATGTGGAGAGGCCATGGAAACAGTTGCACAAGATCTAGAAAAACTTAAGCCAGATAAAAATCCAAGCATGGAGGACTGGATGTCAGCTCTCACCACTAGCTGAACATCTACTGGCATTCATTAGCTTGTGGGATAGGGAGACTTGGTCTTCTGTAATGGTGTGAACTCTAGTAGTTTGACCACACCCCAGGCCAGGCACCATTCCCACAAGTATAGTACAACAAAAGCTGGACTCAATGTGAGAAAAGAAGAAGAGAATTAAAGTTTGGTGGGAATGGATGCGTGTGAAGGAATTAGCTATGGGAGAAACTAGAGGTGAATATACTTAAAATGCAATGAAATTGTCAGAAAATTAATAAAAATATTATTTTCTTAAAAAGAATCCCAGACATTTTCCATTTGGCTCTTCCCCTCTTCCCTTGCTAGAAATTTCTCTAGATTTGACAACTATTAACAGAATCCTATGTCCAATTGTGCTGCCTTTAATATTTCCAAGTCACTAAGCTTTTGTCATTTTTGTAATGAAACTCAAATGATGAAATGTCTTCGCTCTGAAATGAATTTCTCTTTTTCATGAAAAGTCAAATATTGAGAACACTTTGCAATGAATGATACTTACATTTTCCATCTCAGTTCTTCACCTATTGTATGCCAGTACTATCATTTCAGCTCCTTGTTGAATATCTGAGGAGTTCATTGGATTTTCTAGGTTTGTGTGAACGATACCCACTCTCCCAATTAATAGCAGTTTTAGCTCCTTCTACATAGAACTGAGGCTTTCATTTTGCGGAGACTATTTCTTAAAGCTGTGCTTCCAGATGTTGAATTTTCTGATGAGGAGTAAGTTTGGGACATTTGTCAATATTACCTTATCTTAGTGACATCAAAATAATGATATTCATCCCTTTTTAAAATAGTCATACAGCCTAAGATTTTGTTCCAGGCTTAAATGATAATTAGGTATAGATTCCAACTGATTAATCAGTTGTAATAGTCACTGTAATCAGACCAATTCCACATTCTAATTTCTAAAATAACTAACTACAAAACCCATTGATGAGACAAAATGTACTGACACTCCACCCACCTGTCCTTAAGGATGTGATAGGCCCTGAGAAGAGAGCAATAAAGTTCTAGACCACTTATCACTCTAGTTGGTGGGGTGAACCTGAGTGAGTGGAGCTAAAATTGAGGCACACTAAAGTCTCTTCCAATAGCCAACTTTATTCAGAGCATCAGACAACGTATATTGAAGGTTTTCTGATGGTTAAACAAGGTCATGAGCAAAGTTTACAGGATTTTAAGCTTTATACAGTGACAAGGACAACCCATGCTTAGAAACATCTTTTAATAACAAAAGCAAAATAATTATTAATCTGAAGCAAAACTTACCCCTATTTGCAAAGTCCAAGAACAATCTATGTTGTGGAAAAACAGAGTTTGCAAGACCTTTTCCTTGTTTCTTTGGAGTATTCTGCAAGCTCTCAGACTTCTTCTTTCACAATTTCATTCATGGACTGTGTTCCAACATAGAGTTACTTCTAGGGAAAACCCCATCTCCAGGAGAGAAAGTAATATGATTAAGGAAAGGACTCTTGGCCAAAGTATGTGGATGTCTTGTGCTGATGTTGGCTGAAGACTGGACTCAAAACTACCCAATGTCCTCAATAAAACCAAACTACTCTGACTACAGGCCTAAAAGTAACACAAGTTTGAAAGACAGTACATTAACTTTATCTTAGTTACAACATCTACCTTGGAACTACAGTGAGCACAACATTTCTACTTTGTCCAGTTCTTCCCAGTATGTAGACCCTTTCTTCTTTTCATTTCTAAAGTTTATTTAATTTGCTTAAACCATGAGGGCATAGGCTAGAGAAAATGGAAATTGGATCTTTATAAATAAAGCGAGTCCACAAGCTGCCCTGAGCATATTTCAAACTGCTCCTTTAAATGAAGTTCTTATTGTAACATATTCGCACTTTTACTAAATTATAAAAAGTAGTGTTCTCTATATAAAATACAAACATCCTGAAAGTTTAAAAACTTAAAATAAATATTTAAAAGGTAATCATCACAAACAAGAATTATTTTTATAAATATTTCTAAAATAGCTGAGCAACTCATTATCCATGACTCTATTATTGTTAAAGAGAGTCATTCAACAGACATTTTAAAATTTCTTTCCTGACTCTACTCGGTAATTAAAAAGTCTATCAACGAAGCATTCTGATTTTGTCACATTGCTTATTATCCCTATGACCCCCTGTGGTAACACAAGCCATAGATATCACCTCAGTCCCCCTGGTTGCTGTTGGACCATGGCCCACATCAGCAGTCCGGTCCTCCTCATGTGAATATGCAGGCATGATCACCATGGCATTGAGACCCTCGGGCCCTGGCATCAACATTGCTTTTTGTGGTATCAGGAATCATGGATATCAAAAGAGACCTTGTCTGTGGCATGGCTACAGACCCAGACATGGCCATTGGCAGCAGCCCTCGCTCAAGTGACATTGTGGCCTCATTGGCAGCATGGTCTTCAGATACCACTGTGGCCATAGATAGACCCTGGAATCCATGTGGCCTTCGGTGGCACTATTGGTCACAGATATTACAGACCCCAACTGTAATAGGACCACGGAGCCAGGTATGATCCCCAGCACTAGCCCAGGCTCTGATGTTACCACGGCCCCAGGTGACATCATAGGCCACTCAAATCAGCATGGACCCTGAGGCAGTGTGGACCCTTGGATACCAGCATGGCCCCAGATGGAGCCCCATACTCAAAATCAAAGAATTGTTCACTTTATAAAGTTCAGTAAGAATAAAAGAAACTTCAGGTGATCAACACTACATTAAGATGACACAGGAGTTATCATTTCCTGAAGTTCACGGGCAGGCTTCCACATTTCATCTCTTGAAACTCTAATTTAAAAGATGCCAGTGTGGCTCAGTATAGTGTTGAATGCTGTTAATTGCAGCATTTGGGAGGCAGAAGCTGGTGAATCTCTCTTAATTCATGCTCAGTCTGAACTACATAGAAACTTCCAGTACATGCAGTAGTACATGGAAACACTGCCTTGATAGATAAAAATAGACAGATAAACAAACAAGCAAGCAAGCACATAAATAAATAAAATGCTAGAGTGCTCAGTACGATGTGGGAGTACTCATGATTCTAGGACCAGTAAGCCAAGGATGATTAAGCATTAACATTTAAAATGGTTGTAAAAGAGTCATCACTTTCTAAACAATGTGGTTTTCAAAGCAAATAAGTCATATCGGGGTGTATTATATTATAGATAAAAATGCAAAAGACTAATACTAGAATTTCTGAATTTGCCATTTTGAAACTGATAAACTTATGTTAGAACAAATACCTAAGCACTGAGTAGAAGGGAACACAAGAAATTATGCATAAACTAATTCTATATGAGAAAAACTTTTCAATTCTAAATTGCAAATATAAAAACATAGATCAATCTATTTTTGATCTTACTATAGAAAGACCCATTCTTAACTGTGCCACAGTCAGAAATAATACAGGAAATAATAATAATACATTTGGCTGTCATTCTATAGTCTATGATACAAAATAGACTTAAGAAAGTTTGCAAAGATAAATGCCAAAGGAATAGATATCAGTATATGCAATTCAGTCAATGCCACTTTTAGAGGCAATTGTGACAGTACTTAGAAGACTTCACTAACAAAATCAGGCAATAGCCAATGAAAAACCAATCTAAAACATTCCATCTCCCACACAGGGTCCTCACGGAGTCTTCATATGAAGAACCAAAGTGTACTCAAATCAAGTTGACATTTATCTGTAAGCAAACAATTAACATTCCAAACTAATCAACAGTTGGTTCAGAGAACACACTCATGGCTTCATCGAGCTCTGTGGTTGGACCTTTTCATTGGGACCACAAGCTCCCCAACAATGATACAAATACTTATTATTAATTATGAAACTTTGGATGATGGCTTAGGTTTATTACTAACTAGCTCTTACAACTTAAATTAACTCTTTTTTATCAAAATGTTTGCTGTCTCGTGACTTGATTACCTTAACTCTGTACTATACATGCTGCTTGTTCTCTGTTTGTCTGGGAACTCCCCCACTTCTTCCCAGTGTCCTGTGTGCCTGAAAATCCTACCTACCTAATGGCTGGTCAACTATTTATTAAACCAACCAGAGTGGCTCATCTTCGCAGTGTTCAAAAAGATTATGCCACAACAGAGCTCTAATTCCTTTTATCCTTACCTCTCAATACCATATCTTCTTCCTCACATAAGCTATGAAGATCATTTTCAGGGATGACTACACCAAGAACAAGCAAAATAATTAGGTGTTCATTGTGTCTTTTTCTTTACATGTCTGTTTTTACTTAGTTTATCTCCATGGAGTTCAAACAGGAATAACAAAAAACCTGTTGTCTCAGCTTTGAAATTTCATCACGTGGGGAACAGGTTTCTATGTTTTCAAGGCAGAATAACCTTACCTGTTATCAATTATACCCCAATCAAAGACAAGTTTTACCTAGATAATCTGCTATATATTTCCTGGGTAATAGTGGATGACAGACAAGAATGACACTAGCATAGAAGACATGAAGATGCTCAGCCAGAAGAACTGCACACAAACCAACTTTACAGTTTGAAAGAACTGTACACATCACCATTATTGTTAAGTTCTGGGGCCATTCATAATTTGAATGTATAAGAAAATTGCCAAGAATATGTCCATAGAAGAACGCACCTGTCTGTGTAATAATTATTTCAGGGTAATATGCCAAAATTTTGAAGCTTTTCCTTCATCTGTTAAGTTGTAATAAACACCTAGACTAATGAGCTTACAAAATGAACTAAGAAGACAATTTCATGATTTGCTTTGCTGCAGGATTTCTCATTTTAAAGCAATCCCACTGTAGGTTTAGCTCAGTGACTAAATTAGTGTTATACGAGTCAACAAAGACATATTTCAGTACTTTACTATTCTTCTGAAAATACAGATTTTCTTTTTTTATTATTTTATTTTTTATTTATTTTATATTATTATTATTAAATAATTTCCACCTCCTCCCCTCCCCTCAATTCCCTCGCCATCCACCCATCACCCCTCCCCCTCCTTTTCTAGTCCAAAGAGCAGTCAGGATTCCCTGCCCTGTGGGAAGTCGGAGGTCCTACCCCCTCCAGTGAGGTTTAGGAAGGTGAGCATCCAAACACACTAGGCTCCCACACAGCCAGTAC